>CAKNXH010044182.1:0-16635 GCA_932178445.1 Andricus quercusramuli
ATCAGAATATGATACTTCAACTTTGGCTATCTAGTGACCAGAGGCTGTTCTATGCTTACAATGTCGGGAATTTATATGGATATTTGCCCCTATATGCAACTCCATACCGACAAAAGGGTACCATTTCTTATGCAAATATATATTATGATTGCAATAGTAATTTTAAATTTTAAATTAGAACAACACTTAAAACCTTTTAGTAAAAAACTTAAGTTAATTTTATATTTTAATCATTACAGGAAACATCCTTGAAAAAAGTTTTCGTTCGGAGTAAATTACTTTATAATTCAAACTTTTTTTTCAATAGTCTCTAACTTTTGAAAACATCAATGCTTTACATGAACTGTAATTCATTATTAGTTCATGCACATTGCACATATATGTGCTTATTTAATTTGTGTTCTTATTATCTTATTATTAACTATTTAGACTGTTTTATGATTGATTTGAATCAATAGAAATATAAACTAAAATTCTGTACGATTCTGTAATTACTTCCTTCAATGCGATTTAAAATTTGTCACTTTTAACATATAAGGGAAACTCTGTACACATCTAAAATAAATTTTCAAAAGTTTGAATTGAGCCTTGGTCCACTAAATTCAACACAATAAAATGAAAATGACATTTGTGTAGTTAATATTAAATGTAACCGATAAATGAGTTTTTTTTCTTACTTTTTTTTTGGAGAGGAGGTGAGAATGCATTTACGCACTGAGTGTGGGACTCGACCTAAAAACGGTAATACCCACTAAACTCACCTCCTCTTTGTGCCAACCCACGTCCTCGGAACCGCTTATCGCATTACTTCAAGGACATGGGGGTAAGGCCAGTAAGCCGGTAAACAAGGTTGCCTCTCGGAACGCCCTACACCTCATTGTCCCGGGCCGATGGTCTATCCGGGGCTTATCTTCGTTTGTGGCACAGAGGTAGCAGTGCGGCGAACTTTCGTACGCCGCAGCCCTATGGCCCTCCTTGCCACATCTCCAGCAGGCCCTCGTACGGTCTGGGCCTCCCCAACCGGCTGCCAAATGGCCGAAGCCTAGGCAGCGGTAGCACCGAACCTTTTCCGTTTTTTTGTGTACACAACAGGACACCCACCCCACCTTCAGATGTCCTGTGCGTACCAACCTCGCGGCCAATTCCTCTGACAGCTCCACGAAAGCCTTCAGGTTGCCTCTGAAGGGTCTTTTCGTGAGGCTGACCTTCACCTCTCCCAACACCCTGGTTACCGAAGCGGCTTCTCACAGCCGCTTCGACCTCTTCTGTATCAGTGGTTGAGTCGACGTCCAGGACCTCGATCTCGATTCGGGGGACGAGCTCGCACACGTTACCCCAAGGTCGTCAGGCTTCACCTTCTGCTTGAGGTCTTTGAGGACCTCGGCGTAACTCAGACCCTTGGCTGGTTTGATGAGAACCGCATCGGGCCGAGCTCTTCTCCTCGTCATCTTCTTTGCGCTTGACATCTGCGTGACATCTCGCGTATAACTGAGGCACTTTTCCAGGTCAGCTTTGAGCTTTCCATGCAGACCCTCTCACAATATTTCCTCCGTTTGTCCAAAATCACATGGAACGTAACGGAAGTAGAACTCATTTTCTTTCGTCCAAAAAGCCAGTTTCTCAGTCAGCTCATGCGCCTCTTTGATACCCTCTCTTATTTTCAAAAACATGTTTGCTTTTGAATCAGAGAATTCCCTCATCTTCTGTAACACTCCTTCCAAGTTCCGAATATAGTCAAGCGTTTGCTTGAATGTCTTGTGCACTCGTTCTATATCTTCTCTTGCTTTCTTCTCTTCCGGCTCCTGAACAACATCCAAAGGATCTTCCAGCTCCTCACAAGTGCTCCTGTTAAGTTTTTGATAATTTTTCTTCATCTTATTCCCACGAGTAGCTAGGGAAATAATAAAGCTAGGGGTATGGTCTACATACTCTAGAAGGCGACCTGGTATCCTAGAGACGCCGTTTGGAACACCACACCCCTGGTGGCACGCAGTCTTCGGCACGGTTGATTAACGCCTTGACTTGAAGGTTTTTCCTTCGGGACCATCCCTGGACCCTTTCATGCGACTGCTTATTGAGTAGTGTAACCGTATTCAGCAGAAACCCTCGGTACAGGGCCGCAGCAGGAAACGGTCGTGGGTTTTTCTCGGTGTGTCCTTCATCCAGTCTGTTTGGTCCGCGAGGCGTATTTTATTTCGCCTTAGCGATAAATGAGGTACCTATGAGAAAATTATAGAGCTCAATTAAGAAAATTATGTTAAAATTTAATACTTGAAAATATGAATTTCGTGATTGTATAATATTGTAAACAGCAACGTTTTTTAAAATTTAAATTTGAATTTCAGGTACTCTCGAAATGCGTCTTTGAATGTACAAATTTGAATATTGGGAGAAAACATGTTTAACTTTAATTTCGTTTTTAATAGCTTATCAACAACATTAAAAAATGAAATTGAATGTACGCTATCTATATCATAACATGATACTTTTAAAATGGTGTTGAAAACGGGCCCCCCCCCCCCCCCCCTAATGTCAAACGAACTGCCGGCTGAAGTCCGTAAGAGTCAGTCGCCGTCCCCATACGAGATCTATCCGGAAAGTATCCGATCTTGTGGTGTACCAGGAGTGAGAGTTAAGGCGAATAAAATATTTTGAGTTTTCGCTACATACATAATACGTCTACAAAGATGCATTATTTAATGTAATATTTAAACCACATAATCTAATGGCAATAATTTTACTCGAGTAAGCATAGTGATTTTTTTCGAGAAACCAAACCAAGTCAAAAATTATCATTATATGTTTTTATTGAGAAGTTGTAGGCTCCGAAGCTATGATCATGGTTCCTTAAGGCTTAGAGCTTCAAGTCAAGGTCAAGTTGCTTCAACTCATCGTCGTTCCATTTAACTGCAACAAACGTGTAGAGCAGTATAGGAACGGCCAGCATATTGGTCGGCTGGATCTTATTCTTTCCAGATAATTCGGAAGCCCAAATTTTTCTGAGAATTTGGCGATACCTTTTTCCCAGGGCCGTTTTTAACACATGCATATCTTGGGTTTCCGCTTGCGGTATTCCAAGATATGTATATGTTTCTCCAATACCAAGATATTGAATGATATTTCCGCCTACTAGTTGAACATCCTGTTCGTCACGCGATGATTTAGTTTCTAGTCTTCCTCAGTGTAGGTGGACGCAGGCACACTTGTCCAGTCTGAAGCTCATGTCAGTCGCTTTAGAGTACCTATTTACCGCCTCCACAAGGGTCCTTTTTCGATGAAGCGAAGTTGACCTTATATTCTCTTCTGTTCGGCGGGCCACATAGGTACTCAGAGCTTTTGCCTCGGAGCACAATAGATAGAGGCAGAAGAGAGATGTTATCGAATGCCTTACGGTAGTCAATCCAAGCCATGGACAGATTGCGTGGATACCTGATCGAGTCCTGGGTAATACACCTGTCTATTAACAGGTTCTCCCTGCAACCTGCCAGCCCTCTCTTGCATCCACGTTGTTGTTCAACTATTGCACTCCATACCGGCTTGATAGATGTTAATATCCTTTCTTTGAGGATGCCAGTACTTGTACCTGGTATTTACACAAGCTATGGGCCTGTAGTTCTTTGGGACGGCTTGTTCTCCGTTTATGAAAGTAGTAAATATACGAGCTAGATGCTGGTGCGTAGAAGTAAACTTCTTCCATTAAAGTTATTGATTTTATCTGGCCCAAGCGCTGAAAAGTTCTTAGTTCTAGCGATAACTTTCTTCACTTCTTTAGCAGTAATTAGTGGACACTCCTCCTCTGGACCTTGCTGGTACGGGTGGAATGTTCGCTGGAGGATGTTGCTCTTTTTGCTGATAAAAAGCGTCATATCCGTTTTTTCGCAAAAAGGATATCTGATCTCTTAAATTCTGAGGCGTTTGATGAGCATATTCCGGGTGCATATTGAACCTACGGTCATGTAACCTCTTGATGAATCCTCTTCGCGCTGGTGAGCTTCTTTGCCAACAGGTAAGGATGTCCCTCCTGATTTGGTCCGACCATTTGCACGGTATACAGTGTTAGTTGGCGCGTTGCATTCTACAGACGCAGAAAACATTGAACTTTCAATTACAAAAAAAAAAAATAACATTTTCCGAAAAAGTCGCTATGCCCGCTCGAGTAAAATTGCCTTCAGATTAAGTGGTTAAAATTTTACAATAAGGAATGCATCCTTGTAGACGTATTATGTATGTGGCGAAAACGCAAGTCGTTTTAATCGCCTTAATTTGGGCCAATGGCAATGACGTCCCCTTCAAATTACTCCTTTTTGAAAGCGACAACTTAAAAATGCTACCTGGTTTCGCAAGTTGGCGAAACTGGCACACCCAAGACTTCAGATCCCAACATGTATTTTATTATGGCTGTCAGTGTGCGAAAACTGTCGCGCAATAAGTGACGCTTTAACAAAAGTCAACAATTTCTTGAACATTTGTGTCGAACACGAAGGAATGCCCGATTATAATCTATTCTCATTTATAACATGTGAACCCAGATAACAATTGTGCGACGCAGATCACCCGCAGATTGTGATTGACAGGTTCTGCGTGCAATAACGCACTCATCTCGCCAGCATGGACTGTCGAGCACACATCTGCGAGCGCTATGAGTCACATTTGGCTAACACACTCTGCATCACACAATACCGTGAGAATGTGACGCAGAGTCTGCAATCACTATGAGGGCAGAATTCTTTCTAATAATATTTAATTTTTCTATAGTTATTACTTATAAAATTAATTGTTATTGGAAAGTTATATAAACCATTTTCAAAACAATATTGAAATTTTTTAAATAATTTTTTTTTAATTTTGTGGATTTTTGGAAATATTGAAAAATTTTGGGATTTTTTTGAAAATTTTGAAATGTTGGAAAATTGAAAACTTTAATTTTTGTTCTTTTTCCGGAAATGTACAAAAATATAAAGTATCCAAAAATTTACTTTATTTCGAAAAATTGTCAAAATTTCAAAAATTAGGATTTCCATCTTCATTTTTTTTTCTGGCAAAATTAATTTTTAAAATATATCCAAATTTTTGTTATTCTTAAAGTGATATCGCGCATTTTCTTTGTCGGTACCGGTATTTATACACAACCTTGTTAAAAAAAATATTTATCTCCTCCATGTTTCCAGGCCATCCAGAATGTATTGAATATTATAAAAATAAATTAATGAAGTTCGTCAAATCAACATCAATATTACAAAAAATTAATTAGTCTACTCAAATGAAGATTTCTTTGAAAATTATAGTTTTTTAAAATTCGCGGGAACCATTTCTCGAGGAATGCGCGCGCATGCCGGCAAATGTCCAGTTTGCGAATTTCATCAAGCTCGCAAGTGAGTCGCGTCGTTTTCGCAATTATTTGCATCATTTTGTGCTGCATGGGTAGATAACACGGATTAAAAGTCAAGGTCACTATTTTCCTTTGTTACATACAGGTCGCACGGCGTGAAAATCCAGCGCAACATACAAACGCGTGACATAGTCCAATTTCTTAATAATGATAAAATTGGGTAATGTTTTGTGCAGTGATCTTTTTGACAACTTTCATTACATCGAAAGATTTCACTATTTTCAAAAAATCTTGGAATTGCGGTTTTTTCCCATGAAATCGTAATTCAAGACGTATGGTTCGCCGGTACATGTGCACGCATGCGTGCACATGTACCGGCGAACCAATATGATATTCATGATATTCCTTTTTGTTCTCATTTTAACCCGTAGAGTCCACACTACATCTGCGTATACATAAAGTCCACACTAGTGCGAATTGGAATTTCGCATTTTTGAGCATTCACAATTCTCTCAAAATGCGAAAAATTCAAATTTTAGAAGTAGTGTTTATATTTTTGTCGTAGATATGCGTCGTATCTGCAAGCGATATGCGTAGCAGATCTGCTAGCGATATGCGTAGCCGAGGGGCCGTTCACTGGAGGAATCAGTGATTTTCCTCACTTAGAATCGATTCAGAATCAGTCACTCGTCAAAAGATTTTGGTCGAGAAACGAAGGAATCGATGAAGAATCAACGAAGAATCAGCTCGGAATCAGCTGGACTCAGGCGGAATCATTATGCTCGCGTAGAATCGATTCTAGAGTGGACGGCCCCTCGTGCGTAGCAGATTATGCGTCAGATTCTGCTAGACATATGCCAGGCATATGATGACGCATATGTCTCATCAGGTGAGAGCACAATCTGCGCGTCGATCCGCAGATCTGCGTGCATATACGCCATCAGTGTGCTAACAGAATGTTATCTGGGAACCAACGCAACATAGTACATACCCGCATAGGAATAGGCGGAACATCCCAAGATCGTGGCTCAACATTTCCGAAACGATAGCCCGCATAACACGCTATATTCCATGCATGTTCCAGGAATATTCCAGTGAAACATTGGGAATATTGCCGTGGAATATTGCTTCCACTTTTCAGGAACATTTAAATGTCCTACGTTGGGAATATTGCCGTGTAATGTGGCATGAATGTTCCTCGGGAATATTGTCGGAATATGGCCCTAAATGTGTTTTTAATATTCCTGTCGAACTTTGTCTGAACATAGCGTTGAATGTTCCCTGAATGTTTATGTGGAATGTAGCCCGAATATTGTCATGCAAGTGTGCGGAATGTTCCGGTCGAATATTGAGGCAATATTTACAACAATTTTCCACAAATTCTGTTGAAATTTGCTACAAAACTCCTTTGAAAGTGTCAAGAAAGTTTCAGTGAAATATCACTAACGCATTGTCTTGAAAGAATAAAGTATAACCTCTATTTGAAAGAATTAAGACATTTCTTTGAAACCGTGCTTGGCTATTTTTTTATTATTTCTTCTTGCACACAACACAACTTAAAAAGTAAAATTGATTTTGCGACCAAATACAAGTGTTTATACTAAATTTTTATTAATGTGCATTATACATCTGTTTAAAACATCTCTATTACGTCAGAATTTTGAAGAAAACGTGGTCAAAAAGTTCGAATGTCTAACAAAACATGAAACATTTTAATCTTTATTTGAAAATAACTAAGATCTAAGCTTGAAATAAAAACACATTTTTTTAAAGGACCATTCTCCTTCAATTTCCTCTTCCATATCTTGGTCGTCCATTCCATCCGTTAAGTTTCCGTCTTCTTTGTTTTGTTTCTTGCTTTCAAATGTGAAAAAAATTAAAACATAGAGCGAATCCATTTCTAATCAGGCAGACTCGCTATCGAGTTGACGAGAAAAATTCGAAAATTTAATTGGATGCAAAATCAATTCTCTTGGCCACAAAAACGTTTTGGCCCGCTGAAAGCTTATAAGAAATGTTCTTGGTAATAGTAAAATTTAAGTTTTCAATTGGCAAGAAATATAAAATGAAACAAATCCAAATTTAAAGCTTAGCTTCCAAGTTTTTTCATCATTTCTTCGACAGTCGTTATAAATACATTTTCGATAAATGAGTGTCTTCGGTCTTACGGATGTACAATCGATGTTTGACACCTAAAATCGCTTTTCTGCTCTTTACTTAAGACCCTACTACCGAAGAAACCCCTTTATCGAAATTCGGCTTATCAAGAAATATGAAGGCGGGTTAGAAAGAAAATAAGCTTAATATGTATTTTCAAACAAAGTTTTTGAAATTTTCCGATGCACCTTTTAAAATGTGATGGCAAAGCTCATTCGAATCGCTAGAGTAAATCTTAATACAGTAAACTTCCTTTTATTTTAAGGACCTTGAAACGTACCCGACCAATTATTTTAAGGCTGGAGGGGCCCCCACCTCTACCGTGATTTCGAACTTTATTTTTATCAACGACGTTCATTGGCTGCCCGGCTTTGTATCGCTGGGCTTGCGCTAAGCAACTTTTTCAACTGCGCATTTGGCGAAAACCGCGGTCGATTTAAAATCAATAAATACTATCAATATGAATACAGACAAATACCCCCCAAAATTCTTAGAAAAGTTGAAAAATTCGCGGACGTTTAGCATGACAGTGTTTTCAAGCGCCTTTCAAGTGGTTTTGTTGACGTATGACAATTTGCCAACTAAAACTCAATATAATATATCCAAAAACGACTCAAATATTTCGCTCAATAGTGAGTTTTCCAGCATGGCTTTGCGGCCATGCTGGGCTAGTCGTGGAAAGGGCAGCCGTCAGAAAGGTTAGCATATGTGGGACTGCCATTGCACACGCGTTTTTATTCTAAACACAAAGGTAAATTATAAAGGTCTCGATATTAATATTTTTCAAGTGTTTCGCGAATACAATCAACTATCCGAAAATTGAGGTGAGTGTACCCGTTTCTGATCAAATCGATCTGATTTACTTTTACGTCTATCATATTTTCTCGAAAACGTCGTGAGACATATTCCCGTGACGTCTTGAAGAAATACTCAATTCAAGGCTTCCCGCTCTTCGGGCACCTTTTTTTCATTGGTCAGCCACAGACGGGGAGGAGAGTGTACAGGGACCGCGGTGGGAGGTGACGAAACTGCGCAACTTAAAATAAGTGCGCGTAGGGGGGTTAAACTAAGTGAGCTTTAAAATAAGTGATCTTTAAAATAAACGGAAGTTTACTGTATTTCAGTCGAGTACGTCGAATGTTATACATCTATGAACACTAAAGAAGCATATAAATTATACTAATATGTAATAAACATACAATTCTCTGGTGTATCTTTTTTTTGCACCAGTCAACCAATTGGAGGTAATTCCTTTAATTTCCACTTCTGTGGCTTTTGATCTTCTCTCTCTAATAACAGCTAAATAAGAGGACTTTTTATTTTAATAATTCTGGATACCGTAAATTTTATTTCTCCGAGGGTGCAAATTTTTCTACGACCCCTACCCCTCCCTTTCCATCTCTTATAAGGAACGATTTCTAGATGTCCGCCTCCGATTTTCTTCGATCTTAGATATATGTTAGGGGATCAAAAAATAAGAAATACTGGCTCTTTCATTTTATTGCGTTTTCATATTTAGATGGTGAAATCGTCCCTCAAATTATTTGGCTGAAAACACGACCATTCATAATTCAAATAATAATCTTTAATTGTATGATATGGAAGCTTTAAACTACCACCAAATTGCAAAATACGCAAATTTCAAAGTCAAAGTTTGTGCATTACGAGGTAAATCACCCCTGATTGGTCAGTTACGTTCATCTTGTAATAAAAAATAAAAATATTGCATAATGGTTGAACAAATGCAGACAAAATTAATTCAAACCGTAATTCGCGGACACTCAACCCTAAATTAGAAAATTATTGTTATTTTGGTGGTAAATTAAGGTTTAGTCTTTTTGAATTAGAGTTTGCATGACACTAAGTTTCTAAATAGGCTAAATATTGATATAGTAATAAATAATATTTTTAAATTGAGAAATGATTACAAAAGAATTTTATGAATGACTTTGGCTTCTGCTCATGAATACAAATTATTTCTATTAGGTCTATTATTTTTAATTAAAATTTAAAAGTCAACATTGATTTTAATAATTATGTTCCTGGAGTATTGTGTCCATTTGTCCAAACTGATATTAGAGGATACAAATCGAAACACATCGTTACAATTTCTTGACTTATAAAATACAGTTTAAAAAAATGTCTGCTTTTTTTTAATAATTTTTTTTCGATCTCTATCATGAAATATGAGTTTGGACAAGTAGACACAAAACTCCAGAATGGATTATTAAAAGCAATAATAATTTGTTAATTTTTAATTTAGAATAATAAACTTGATAGCAATAATAAGTATGTATATGGAGCGAAGCCAAAGAACATTCATCAAATTCTTTTGTGATTATTTCTCAATTCAAAAATATTACTTGAAGGTACCACATCAACAGATATTTGCAACTTAATGGTAAAAATATAATTAATTTCTCAAAAAATACTTTGTAGCATACAATTTCACAAGAGGGCTACAGTATTGTGCAGTTAAAAGGCGACGAAACATTTCGTTTAGTGGCCTCGAAATGGATTTTTCGACATTACGACAACAAAATTTATTGCGAGTTACCACCAAACGACGATAAGTTACTGTATAATACTGCATTAATTAAACTGACTGAAGGGAACGATTCTTGGAAATCTAAGGAATTGCTCGAACTAAAGTATCAAACAAGTAAGATGCTGCAACATTAAGCAATAAAAACTATGACATAATAAAATTATTAAAACTTTTGGAAACATAAAAGATTATTGGCCTAGTTTTGTGAGTTTTCTAGCAATTAGGGATGTAAAAAAGCAAGAAATTTCGCGTCAAGTTTAGACGGGTTTCTTGTGTCCAACTGAACAAGCTAGTACATGACACTTGCCATACAGATTATTGTTCAGCATACGTGCACGGGAAAATAAATATGGGGAAGATTTCACTCAATAGGTTCTTTCAATGGATTTACATAAAATTCTTCAATTGGATTGAACAAGAGCTCCATATTAATTCCATTTTCGACATAAATTGTCGAATAGATGATTCTCTTACAACTCGCTTTCCTTATTAGGGGGGTAAACTACCCCTAATTATCAAAATATTCTTATAAAAAATGGAAAGCATGTATCATAAATTAATTTAATTACAAAAAAACATATGCGGAAATTATTTCATAATAATAGAATAGTAATTTATAACGTACCAAGATCATTGAGGGATGAATTACTCATAATTACAACCAAAATTACAACCTACCACAAAAGGAAAAGCACCCTTATAGAACACGTCGTGTCTGCATTGTAATATAACATTTACAAGATGGTAAACTATTCCTAAATTTTAAGATACGCAAATTTCAACGGAAAAACTTGAGAAAAATATAGTATGTTACTAGAATAATTCTTTGATAATAATTATCACCCCCGTCATAATAATTTTATCCGCTTGATGCTGTTGGTCGATTATAATCTAGGAACAGCGTCGAGTGGTGAACTACGTTTAATTATTTAGTTATGTCTATCTTGAAATGAAAAAATGCTAAATCGCATAATTTTTAAAGAAATGCAACAAAACTTCATGCAAACTCTAATTCAAAAAAACATAACCTTAATTTGCCACCAAAATAACAATAATTTTCTAATTTAGGGTTGAGTGCCCGCGAATTACGATTTGAATTAATTTTGGCTGCATTTGTTCAAACATTATGCAATATTTGTATTTTTTATTACAAGATTAACGTAACTGCCCAGGAAAAAAGAACCGATAGCAAGCGAGTCGGTTTGAATTGCGTATCTGTCATTTGCAGATTGAAAAAATAAAAATGCAATCGGTTGGCCACATTTTTAATCTGCCGCCTGTGCGCGATGATTCAATCTGCCATTTCACATTCGTTAAAATGCTGAGTGAATATACTTGAATGAGACTGAATAACCTGAAATGTGTTCTATGGGCATTCTACGATTTATTAATGTGCGCATGAATGGGTTGAAATTCAGTATGAAATGGAGATCTTAAAAGATCACACTCAATGGTAAAAATACGATACACAAATAGCAACTTTGTATGAGCGTGAATCTGACACGTATAAGTTACCCCAGGTTATGATCAACTGAGTGGGAACTGCTGGTTACAATTTGAAAAAATAAATTGTTTCCAATGAGAAGTATGAAGTAATAAATTTGAATTGGAAAAGACAGATTAAATAAAAATTAAAGCAATTCAAATTAAATAATATTGTAATATATTATAATTAATGCAACAATTCATTTCTAAATTGAATAATTATGAAGTTTTAATTATTTTTTCACAATAATTTCAATCAATTATCCTGTACAGGAATGATAAGATTTACACTGAATGTGTTAGTGCCATTGTTTTATTCAGTGCACATCCTAATGGATACAGGGAGTGCATGTGTCAGAAGCAAACTCCGCAATCCGCTCATATATATTTGCATCCCAAACATCTAAATGTTTAGGATTTCAATATCCGCATTTTTGTTAAAGATATTTTTTATAAAATAAAACGTGAGTGATAGTTTTTGTGAATTTAAAATTGATGTATGGTGAATGTGAAGTTTCATAACCTAAAGATTGTAACTTATTAATTTGTTAGTTTCAATGATAACGAGATTTTATAAACTTAAATTGAAAGAAAAAAATAAGTTTTTAATATGTGAAATATATAAATAAATGTTCAACATTCAGATGTAGTGTGATGCAAATATGTGAAAAATAATGTCCAACAAAATTAATTAAAATGCCAGAAGGTAAATAGTCTATAAATAAAAGTAGACTATGTATTCCAGAATTTGCTTAAAAGTTGTAAATGGAACTATTTTTAGTGAATAATTTTAGCTAATTAAATTATTTTTTGTTACTTTTAATAAATTATTTTTGATCGGAACTATTAATTGTTCCTGGGTCAGATAATACCCATTCATAATCGCTACTGAATGGGTCTTAGAAAAAAATACGTTGCCCATTAATAAACTCATTTTCTCATTCAAAAGTCAGCCTAACTAATGGGTGGCAATCTGGAATTCCAGTGACAGATACGCAATTCAGAAGTCATCAAAACCCATTCAAACGCAAGTGAATGGATTTTTGTTTCCTGGGTGACTAATCAGGGGTGATTTACCTCGTAATGCACAAATTTTGACTTTGGCATTTGCGTATTTTGCAATTTGGTGGTAGTTTGAAGCTTTCATATAATACAATTAAAGATTATTATTTGAATTATGAATTGTCGTGTTTTCAGCCCTAAAATATATCTAAGATCGAAGAAAATCGGAGGCGGACATCTAGAAATCGTTTCTTATAAGAGATGGAAAGGGAGGGTTGGTGGTCGTAGAAAAATTTGCACCCTCGGAGAAATAAAATTTGCGGTATCCAGAATTATTAAAATAAAAAGTCCTCTAATTTAGCTGTTATTAGAGAGAGAAGATCAAAAGCCACAGAAGTGGAAATTAAAAGAATTACCTCCAATTGGTTGACTGGTGCAAAAAAAAGGTACACCTGAGAATTGTATGTTTATTACATATTAGTATAATTTATGTGCTTCTTTAGTGTTCATAGATCTATAACATTCGACGTACTCGACTAAGATATTAAGATATATTCTACCGATTCGAATGAGCTTTGCCATCACATTTTAAAAGGTGCATCGGAAAATTTCAAAAACTTTGTTTGAAAATACAAATTAAGCTTATTTTCTTTCTAACCCGCCTTCATATTTCTTGATAAGCCGAATTTCGATAAAGGGGTTTCTTCGGTCGTAGGGTCTTAAGTAAAGAGCAGAAAAACGATTTTAGGTGTCAAACATCGATTTTACATCCGTAAGACCGAAGACACTCATTTACCGAGAATGTATTTATAACGGCGGTCGAAAAAATGATGAAAAAACTTGGAAGCTAAGCTTTAAATTTGGATTTGTTTCATTTTATATTTCTTGCCAATTAAAAAAATTAAATTTCTACTATTATCAAGAACATTTCTTATAAGCTTTCAGTGGGCCAAAACGTTTTTGTGGCCAAGAGAATTGATTTTGTATCCAATTAAATTTTCGAATTTTTCTCGTCAACTCGATAGCGAGTCTGCCTGATTAGAAATGGATTCGTTCTATGTTTTAATTTTTTTCACATTTGAAACAAAAAACAGAACAAAGAAGACTGAAACTTAACGGATGAAATGGACGACCAAGATATGGAAGAGGAAATTGAAGGAGAATGGTCCTTTAAATAAATGTGTTTTTATTTCAAGCTTAGATCTTAGTTATTTTTCAATAAAGATTAAAATGTTTCATGTTTCGTTAGACATTCGAACTTTTTGACCACGTTTTCTTCAAAATTCTGACGTAATAGAGATGTTTTAAACAGATGTGTAATGCACATTAATAAAAATTTAGTATAAACACTTGTATTTGGTCGCAAAATCAATTTTACTTTTTAAGTTGTGTTGTGTGCAAGAAGAAATACTAAAAAAATAGCCAAGCACGGTTTCAAAGAAATTTCTTAATTCTTTCAAATAGAGGTTATACTTTATTCTTTCAAGACAATGCGTTAGTGATATTTCACTGAAACTTTCTTGACACTTTCAAAGGAGTTTTCCAGCAAATTTCAACCGAATTTTTAGACAATTTTTGTCAATATTGCCTCAATATTGGACCGGAACATTCCGCACACTTGCATGACAATATTCGGGCTACATTCCACAGAAAAATTCAGGGAACATTCAACGCTATGTTCAGACAAAGTTCGACAGGAATATTAAAAACACATTTAGGGCCATATTCCGACAATATTCCCTAGGAACATTCATGCCACATTACACGGCAATATTCCCAACGTAGGACATTTGAATGTTCCTGAAAAGTTGAGCAATATTCCACGGCAATATTCCCAATGTTCCACTGGAATATTCCTGGAACATGCATGGAATATAGCGTGCTATGCGGGAGATTTTGTAATTCCGAGCTCTTCCTCTATCTCTCTCACTATTGAATGAAGCTTCACATGAATCAACACGCACACTCATTTCACATTTTGAGGTGTTGAGGCCGTTGCAGACCTGCCAGAGCACATTCACATTCCGAATCACATTCCGAATCATAAATATGGTTTCCGAACTTGAGTGGCTAAGTTTTTGGCAAAATTTAATGCACATACTTTGTTCGGTGCATTCCGTCATCCTGAAATGCGACGCGTACGTAGTTAGACGTTTACCAGCGTTTACGCATTTGCGTACCCTAGTCGACTGAAGATTCGCAATTTTGATTCACACAGGTCTCCTCTGAATTGTAAATACTTATTTTTGACAATAGCACAACTAGGTGCAAAGTTAGAGCATATGGTCGCATACTTTCCGGACAGACATCGTATAAGAATCAAGAAGAGTTAACAATTTCTCTTTATATAGGATGCATAAAATTGATCGACATTCCAAGCATAATTTGACATATTTTGGTTTAAAAGACTGTAATTTAAAATTTATTACACTTATTTACAATAATATTTTCCATTTTTTTTTTCTTTAAATGAGTTTTAAAATTGTCATTACATTATGTACAATAATGGTCACACAAAAGTGTATAACTACAATGTTAGAAAAAAATGTTCTACTAAATTCAGTATACATGTAATGGAAACAAGAATCCATTACCTGAAATTAAATTTAGTATACCAGCGTACAGTAAATTTAGTATATTCTTACTGAATTTAGTATACACGTATATGAAATTTATTACGCGTGTACTAAATATTCAGTATAAATATACTAAATTTATTGTACGCTGTTATACTAAATTTAATTTCATGTTTTTTATTTTTGCTTCTATTACATGTGTACTAAATTTAGTAGAGATTTTCCTAACAGTGATATATGTGTATAAAAATTTAATACATCCATCTTCTAACAAGTGAGAGAAAAACAATAAGAAAGATAAACATTCAATAGGGGACATCTAAATCATATCCGATTTTTGATATTTTTGTTTGAAAAATTTGTTGACTGAACAGGTACAACTTAGGCTAGTGTTCGTCTTCATCAGTTTCAAAAATCATTTACCTTGAATCACCCTAATGAAAATAGTGCTTATTAACAAGAAAATAGAATAGCAAAATTTTTTTAGTTCACAGAAAATAGATATGCGGCCGTTCAAAAAGTGCGTAACATTTTTTTCCGAAAATCTTGCCCCCCCCCCTACATAACGCTTTATCTATAGTAAGTGTATGTAACTTTAACATTAACATCTTGTTCGAGGGGACCCCCCCCCCCCCTCAACCCTAAAGGCGTTACGTAATTTTGTAATGGTCCCTATACATGCTTTCTTTACAATTTGATTAAAAAGGTGTAACGCGCTGCTACCCAGGAAACAAAAATCCATTCACTTGCGTTTGAATGGGTTTTGATGACTTTTGAATTGCGTATCTGTCACTGGAATTCCAGATAGCCACCCATTGGTTAGGCTGACTTTTGAATGAGAAAATGAGTTTATTAATGGGCAACGTATTTTTTTCTGAGACCCATTCAGTAGCGATTATGAATGGGTATTATCTGACCCAGGAACAATTAATAGTTCCAATAAAAAATAATTTATCAAAAGTAACAAAAATGAATTTAATTAGCTAAAATTATTCACTAAAAAATAGTTCCATTTACAACTTTTAAGCAAATTCTGAAATACATAGTCTACTTTTATTTATAGACTATTTACTTTCTGGCATTTTAATTAATTTTGTTGAACATTATTTTTCACATATTTGCATCACACTACATCTGAATGTTGAACAGTTATTTATATATTTCACATATTAAAAACTTATTTTTTCCTTTCAATTTAAGTTTATAAAATCTCGTTATCATTGAAACTAACAAATTAATAAGTTACAATCTTTAGGTTATGAAATTTCACATTCACCATACATCAATTTTAAATTCACAAAAACTATCACTCACGTTTTATTTTATAGAAAATATCTTTAACAAAAAGGCGGATATTGAAATCCTAAACATTTAGATGTTTGGGATGCAAATATATATGAGCGGATTGCGGAGTTTGCTTCTGACACATGCACTCCCTGTAGCCATTAGGATGTGCACTGAATAAAACAATGACACTGACATATAATATACTGTAACCTGCGAGTTACAGGGGCAGCCTAAAAATAGGCAAAAAGCTA
>CAKNXH010044183.1:0-15783 GCA_932178445.1 Andricus quercusramuli
ATTATATTATATTATATTATATTATATAGGAATTTTTAGTCAAAAGTACTATCTATAAGGAAGCAATAAATCAAATTTACATAGACAAAACAGGATGTCATACAAAACTCTCCATATCAAATTTCATATGTTCACCTACATCTTTTGCGCTTTAAATAAGTAAAGGCAGGAATTTTTGTATCGTATGTTCATCTATAAGGAAGCCATAAGTCATCCTCGTTTTTTTCCCCACAACTATATATTTTACAGTAGAAAATGTAAGGACAAAGACAAATATAACCTTGAAAGTATTTACACGGAATGTTTAGTTGAGATAAGAAATAACCTTGAAGCTGTTTACATTAATTCGGTTCTTATAATTGCACCATATTCTATGATGTCATCAGGACTCTCCGAGAATACATATCCAGAGTCCGTCTTGTAAAAGTGTCTGAAAAAGTGAGATCCACAGTCCATCTTATAATGAGTATCCAGACTCCATACTTTTTTTTGGTTCTGAACCCCAGCTTCACTCATCTACTAATACAGTAGCTTTACTGGATGATTGAAAAATTTATAAATATTCTATTATATTAATTTTGTATTTAGCTGATTTTTTATATTTATTTTAAATTTTCGATTGGTTGACGGACCTAGCATATGGTAAATGAATGATTATCAAACGTTGTGGGTTGACTAAGGAATCAAACTTTTATGAGCAGTAAAACGAAGTGATCTGTAGAGAACGAAAGCAGAGATTAATGAAATGTATGCAGACTTAGACGGTCAGTGCATCAAATTTTTCTAAAATCAAAACGTTTAAACACGTCAAGAATATTCTAGAAACTAAACAGCTCTTTTTATAGACGCTTACCTCCGTCTACCAAATTTCAGAAGACTTTTGCGCAATGTTGCCAGATATTGCATCATATATGCTTACCCCCTGTACTAAATTTCTGGAGACTTTTTCACAATGTTGCCAGATATCGCATCATATGATGTAATGAGTCATTAGAATAACCTTGAACTTGTTCACGAAAAATTTTTGGCCTTTGAATTAAATTATTTAGACAGAAAGCAATAAAATCATCCTCTATTTCCATCAACTATATTATACAGTAGCTTTAGAGGATGATTGGAAATTTTTGAATATTTTTGTATTTTAGCTTTTTTTTTTTTTTAAATGTTCAACATGTAATAGGCAAAATTTCCATTTCTAAATAAAAGATTAAACAGATGCTGAGAAACGAGCATATATCTGTGATATATCTAAGCGATAAGTGTTGGACAGAGCACTCTCAATATAAATAAGTTAAAGCACGTGTGAAAAAGCCTGGAATAAAATGCACGCTGTATTATCTCTCTCTCTTGAGTCTCGAAATTGTTTGCAGTATCTTATTTCATGTAGCACGTCGTGAGGTTGACGGGAGCAAGCATATAGCAAAAGAATGATATTTAAACTTTGCGGTTTGACTCAGAAAGCAAACTTTTGCGAGCTTTAAGAAAGAAGTAATCTCCTGAGAACGAAAGCAGAGTCTAATGAAATGTGTGCAGCTTGAGACTGTCGATGCATGAATGCTTCTAAAATCAAAACGTCTAAGCAAGTCTGGACGTTATCTCTCTAGTCCTTGCTCGCTACTTGATGCCAGAATAAAGTGATAAGGATCTCCATCATATGACCTACCATGAGGAATGCTTTGGACATTTTTTTACCTATATTATTCAAATATTTTTTTAATTGTATCTTCCTCTTTATCTTTAAAAATTCTAGAAGATACTACATTATAATCGACACGTTTAGGGTATAATTTTTGCAACGCAAAATGTAATGAGTCATTGAAATAACCTTGAACTTATTTACCAAAGCGCTTTTTTAGAAATTACGCAGTATAATTTGAGATATAGAAGGTTCTGGACTGCCAAAGAATGTTTGTCATGAATTATTTTCTCACTAAATAAAGACATGAGTTTTTAGTTGAATATGTTATCTATAAGGTAGCAATAAATCAAATTGATAGAGCTTTTTAATGTCATTAAGGTAGGAATACATGAAAAAATTAAACACTCTGATGGTATTTAGATATACATGACGTTAGCATTCATAACCAGACTCCATCTTGAAAAGTGGCTCAGTGTCCCTCTTGTAAAAGTGGCTCAGTATCCCTGGCTCAGTATCCCTCTTGTATAAATTTCGGTAAGGTAGGAATGCATGATGACGTCACTAGGATCCTCGAGAATGTTCTAGAAGCTATCGTGGCTCAGTATCCCTGGCTCAGTATCCCTCTTGTATCAATGTCGGTAAGGTAGGAATGCATGATGACGTCACCAGGATCCCCGAGAATGTTCTAGAAGCTGAAGAAGCTCAGTATCTCTCTTGTAAAAGTGGCTCAGTATCCCTGGCTCAGTATCCCTTTTGCATCAATGTCGGTAAGGTAGGAATGCATGATAACGTCACCAGGACCCTCGAGAATGTTCTAGAAGCTAAAGTGGCTCAATATCACTTTTGTAAAAGTGGCTCAGTATCCCTGGCTCTTGTATCAATGCCGGTGAGGTAGGAATGCATAATGACGTCATCAGGACCCTCGAGAATGTTCTAGAAGTTAACGTGTGTCAGTATCCCTCTTGTAAAAATGGCTCAGTATCCCTGGCTCAGTATCTCTCTTGTATCAATGTCGGTGAAGTACGAATGCATGATGACATCATCAAGACCCTCGAGAATGTTCCAGAAGCTAAAGTGCTTCAGTATCCCTCTTGTAAAAGTGGCTCAGTATCACTGACTCAGTATCCCTCCTGTATCAATGTCGGTAATGTAGGAATGCATGAGCACGTCACTAGGATCCTCGAGAATATTCTAGAAGCTTAGCACGGACAATAACCACTTTCTAGAAAAATTTAGCACAGACACGAACCACTACAGCTAGAATCTTCTTGATATCGGTAAGGTAGGAATCTATAATTGGAAACCCCCCCTATACATCCACTTATCTTTCCTCTTTTTCTTCAAATTTCCAAAATTTTCTTCTTGTAAACCAGTAGATTTCGAATTCCCTTAATTCATACCATTTATTTCAATTTTGAACGAATGCAACCGTATCCTATTTTAATTCTAGGCTAATTTTAATTTTATTTTGATTCATTCTGGTTACTTTTTGAATAATTGTGAAATTTTAGGGTTGACCCGGAAACCTATTCCCTGAGAAAGGCATTAAAATCCAAACTCAAAAGAACAAATAATTATTTTTAAACAAAATTCTGGAAAATTTTTATATAAAGGCCTTTAATTTGTATAGGAAGGGCTTCACTTCATATATTATTATCCTTCCCCCCTTAAAATCTTCACTATGGAGAGATCAAGGATTTTCTTTGCATTTTTCAAATCCTTCCTTATACCTCTTCACAACAATAGGGTTTCTCATTTTCCTTTTAAATTTGTAAATTTTATATTTAAATTTCCTTTATTCAATATCCATATATGTATATTATTAATATATTTTACAATAGTTTATTTTCTAAATTTTTAATCAATCACTAGATTATCCTTAGATTTCATATTCCTTTTATTTTTCTCTTTTCGTTATAATTCTAAAAGAATATATTTGCATCCTATTTCATTGTAATCTGAAAGAATATTATATCCTATTTTATTTTAAATTCCATTCCAAAAAGAAAAAACGCATGTTCTATGCGATTCATGTGAACGATAGATGTGGTCCCGCCGTCCTTTAGGATTTCAACATTGTAATCACTAATTATTTTATTAATTTTGCAGGGACCTTCATAATGCTCTCCTAACTTGTTAAGTCTTTTTTAATCAGTGAGTAGATATACTGTTCTACTTTAAAATTCATTTCATTAATTTTACGATCATAATATTTTTTGCAACTTTTCTTTGCAGCTTCTAATCGAAAATGGACCATTGACTCAGTTACGACTAGTCGATTTAAAATATCATTCACCAATTTTACAAAGGTCAACGTGACCTTCTCCTCAGCCAATTCGGAAGGAAATACTGCTTTCCTGCCGAATACAACTTCATATTAACTCCCCATTCAGCTGAGAGAGAATTCGGACAAAGATTTCCCGTCGCGAGCCATTCAAAATCTGATCTCTCAGATCGATGGTGTTCGCGGGCTCTAAGATCGCGCAGCGATCCATACTTCTCTCGCGCAATCCTACTTGCAGTCACTCTCATGCATTCAGCCAATCGTAGCCTAGATTTTAACCCCGATACCAACTAAAATTGACCTTATTCGTACGTCAAATGATGATGCAAGCTTGATCCCATTCACTTCCCAAGTAAATATTGTTAGGCACGTGTTCGTGATATGCGTTGAAATCTCATTTTACATTTCACTAACAATTTGTCAAATAAATTATTCTAACATAAATCCGTTGGTTCTTTTGCGTTTCCCATATACATAATTTTATACTTGAATCGCGGGTCAAACTAGTTACTAAACAGTATTCCCTTTGTTCATTCAATCATTCAAAATAAGATCATGAAGTTATATTTCATCATTATAACCAACCCCCTCTCAATTAACTGCCTTTCTAAATTGATGATAAGTCACGTTCTCTCATTTTCAGCTTACAGTCCGTTTTACTCAAAACAAATCTGGAATAAACAAAATTCTTTTTTAAAAACACGTGCAAGGCGTTACATCAGATCAATGTGTAAATTGTGAAATTCTTATACTACAGAGCTAGTTCGCCTTCTTACAATACCAAGGCTCTCTCTCTCTCTATAGGTTATTCAATTATTTATTGCCCCAAATAATCAATAATTATTTAATAATCATATTAATAAATCTGCCTTTAACCAAAATGGATTTGAACGAGGTTTTTGAATATCTCATGTCATTTTGCTTGTCCAGGAGGTGCTGCCTCTAATGAACAGTGAGGGCACTAATGAACAATCACAGGTGTACCAGTGGATCCAGACACGCGCTGCGCTGTTAGTCACTGTGATTAGTACTGATGGTGCACTCACGACAGCGAGTCAGTGGTCTCACGCCGTAATGGTCAGCCACCAGTGCTTCTCCAGCGTCCACTACCTCAATTACCAGAGAAGCCCTGAAAACTAGAATGTTGACAATTAAATTCCCTCCGGCCCCTATTCTTTCAAAATATGTATACTTTCTATCACCGTCCAAGGTTTTAATTTTCCGATATGAAGCTCTAAGTATAGTATTGCTGTGCCATCATATGATGCGGCAAAACGAAAAACTGGGGTCTAAAAAGTTTCAGTGGACGTATTTCTTAACTGATTTTTAAGTTTCATTTTTTACATTGAAGTTAATTCAATCTCACATAGTTCTGTCAATGTCAATTCTTACAAAAAATGTTACGTAAGTTTTTATATTTTTACTACCTACTTAGCTCTGTTTATTAATATTTCCTTAGAAACACATATAAATAGTACACAATATTGGTTCTCATGCATCTTTTGCTTGCTCGTAGAGGAAGCTTTTAATGGTAACAATTTCGAAAATTTGAAATTCGCTTAACTGAACGTTTTTAAATTCAAAATTTTCTAATCTGTCCAAATGTGTATGCGTGTGTGGATCTTACACTTTTTGCGAACACGATAACTTAAATACGGTTGCAAGTAAGTCGATACAATCTGGGGGGCTTATTTCAACTACTAATATCTTGAAACTGGATCAAAGATTGCTAAGAATATATTTTAATCTTGTTTTTGTCTTCATAATATTTTCAAGATGGGTTTTTTATAGTTGAACTTTTTTCAGTAATATAATTAAGAGTTAATGCAAGAACATAACAGATTTCTTCATTCGAGACGAATCGATCGCCTTATTTATTAAAAAAGTATGGATGTTTATTGATTTATATTACCTCAAGAATTGATTCCTATAGTACAAATTTCCTTATTCACATAATTTAAAGTTAATGCAAAGGCAACAGAGATTCACTGATTCAATAATTACCGATTGAGCTATAATATGCATACATTTTATTGAACAGTAAGGAAATTATGGTCATTTATAATATTCGAAAAATCGGTTTTCTACAGTCAAACTTTTTTTATCTGCGTAATTTGAAATTGATGCAAGAACGTAAAAGATTTTTTGATTTAAAACGAATCGACTGACCTATAATAATAATGCATTGTATCAGAGAGTAGCTGAGGACAGTTATGGTCATTGATATAATTTGAAAAATCTGTATTTTTCAGAAAAACTTTTTTCATTAGGATAATTGAGAGTTATTGCAGTTTTTCATCTTGAATTCCTTTTGTTAGGAAGAAAATATATTTTCTAATTAATACCCTGATAACAAGGAAGCAAAAGGCTATTCAAATGAGCATCATACAGTTGTAAATAGAAAGTCGAAATAACCAAGATCGAATTCACAGCTAGTTTGAGTATTTATTTACCAACATACTCCAACTTACTTTTCATCTTTTGGGTATGAAACAAATATTTTACAATATTTTTTCTAATACCCTGATTGTTATCAACTCTAGGATATAGATGTATTCTTGAGTAACACCTGTTCCTACATAATAGTATATTGCGTGACGAGGGTCGGGAGGCAAAGATTTCACGAGTGTGAAGTTAGCTGCCCGAGCGAAGCGAGGGCTGATATCACACGAGTGAAATCGTTGCCTCGGCCCGAGTCATGCATACAATTTTTCATCATATCGATAATCGAAAATTCGACTTGAGAATACTGTGGGGCGGGTCGACAATCGAATTTACAACCCTAGAGAAGAAAGTGACAGATCAATGCAAATGGCGCCGCCATTTGCATTGATCTATTAAAATATTGACTATTGATCTATTGACCTATTAAAAAATGTCCAGAAGTCAAATAAGAAAAGTCCTCTTCATCAGCTGAAAGGGGAGCTATTGTTCGCGAATTAAATGAAGCTTCGACTCGTGTGCGTAGAGTTGAAAACTCCTCATAAGTTAATTTATGCAGACCTACGATCCTACGCAAATGGTGTTTGACACTCTTCACTCCAGCCTCCCACAACCCCCCGGAATGAGGAGCAGAGGGTGAAATGAAATGCCACGAGGTTTCTTCTGTAGCGAGCTGATTATGCAATATATTATCTTGCTCAAATGCCTGAAGCCATTTCTTCAACTCCTTATCTGCACCTTGAAAGTCTTTTTCATTGTCGCCATACATTTGAGCAGGTTCTCCTCTTCGAGAAACAAAGCGGTTGAAAGCTGCCAAAAAAGCAGGCGAAGAACAATTTGTTGCAAGCTCGATAAGAACTGACCTAGTACAGCAGAACCCAATCGAATATCAAAAGGGCCTGCATAATCAACCCCTGTATAAGTAAAGGGTCGACTAGGAGTAACTCTAAAATCTGGTAGATTGCCCATGAGTTGTTGCGGAACAGCCGCACGCTGACGAACTCAACTGATACATTTATTGACCGGACCTTCAACTAAGAATCGAGCCCCCAGAATCCAAAAATTCTGCCTTAGAGTGTGTAAGGTCAGTTGTGATCCTCCATGCGAGGATCTCAGATGGGCATGTGAAGCGATAAGTTCACCGATCTTATGACGAGGTAAGATAATTGGGTGTTTTTCTATCATAACTAATGAGCGCAAAACGAAGACGACCCCCCAAGCGTAACAATCCGTTCGAGTCCAACAACGGATTCAATGGTTCCAAAGGGGACTTGGTAGTAAAAATACCCTTTTCGTTAATTTCCCTTAATTCGATTGTGAAGGAATCTTTCTGAACAGACTGAAGACAGAAAGATCGAGCTTGGTCGATTTCTGAGGCCTGAAACGCTAGAGATGGGTATTGTGGTTTGGGCCCTTTTTTCTTGGAAATTTTATACTTTAGAACTTTAACGAAGCGAACACAATAGGCCGTTACACGAAGTAGTTTTGGCCATGAGGAGTATTTACGTACCAAATCAAACGTATCTTCTTCTACAATACTAACTTGATGAGAATTTTGTGGCTTTAGTTCCAAATCAACTTCAGGATCTAACAAAGGACGTTTGTCTAACCAACCACTGGAAGGCCCTGCTGGCCAAAGCGGCCCATGCCAACACAAATGATGATCGAGAAGTTCTCCCGGAGAGATCCCCCGGGATGCACAATCAGCAGGATTGTCCATAGTGGGAACATGAAGCCATTTAGCGTTACGCAATAGCTCATGTATCAAGGCAACGCGATTGGGAAAAAAAGTTTTCCAATGTGAAGGATGTTTCTTCAGCCAACACAATACGACAGTAGAGTCGGTATGACAATAAATAGGTACACTTTCAAGATTCATAGTTGAAGCAACATATTTAATTATTTTGGTTAGAAGAACAGCCCCACGCTACTCTAATTTAGGAACGCTTATTGCAGAAATAGGAGCTACTTTAGATTTTGATAGCAATAAAGTGACCTGAGCATGATTAGACTCATCATGAATGCGTGAATATACATTTGCTGCGTAAGCTTTCGTAGACGCATCTGCAAACCCGTGTAATTCGAAAACTGGATTCGATTTCAATTGTCGTATCAATCGTGGAATCCTCAAATGTTCTAAGTTGACAAGAGCATGATAATATTCAAGCCACTGAAACAGAAGATCATCTGGTAACTTCTCATCCCAATCGAGCTTGCGTAGCCATAATTCTTGCATCAACAACTTTGCTACAACTATCACAGGGGCTAACCAACCGAGAGGATCATATAATTTAGCGATGACCGAGAGAACTATTCTCTTAGTAGGAAATTGAATAAGCTCAGAATTAACCTTGATTTGGTAAGCATCAAATAACGGATCCCAACATAATCGAAGTACTTCTAACTGCACGTGCTCAGCCAGTGGTAAATCCAAGACACGTTCGTGTTGGCCAGAAGGGCATTCATTCAGTAATTCGTTATCATTAGCGGCCCACTTTCTTAAATGAAAGCCTCCACTTTCCATCATCTGTACAACTTGTAATCAAATTAGCTCAGCTTCCGCGATGGTATCAGCACCAAACAAAACATCGGCAACGTTAACATTATTCTCAAGAACATCCTGTGCGAGTGGAAAGTTTGGACCTTCATCTTTCACTAATTGTTTAATTACCCTTTTAGCAAGATAAGGAGCAGATGCCGTACCGTAGATGACCGTGGCCAATATTGATAAGCTACAATTTTCTTATCAGAAGACTGCCATAAAATTCGTTGATAGTCTCGATCTTTGACGTCAGCAAGAATTTGTCGGAACATCTTCTCCAGATCCGCTAGATATACGTAGCGATGCTCTTGCCACCGCATGATAATATAAATTGAATCTGTTAAGGTTTCTGGACCAGTATGTAGATGTAAATTTAACGATTTGTTGTTAGAAGTAGGGCTAGAAGCGTTAAAAACAATAAGCAAACGAGTTGTAATGCTGGTCGCTCGAATAATTGGATGTTGAGGTAAATATACCGTTTGAAAAGAATTTTTAAGATTTTCGGTTTGAATGACTTTCATGTGACCTAATTTTTCATACTCGGACATAAAGTCACAATATTGCTCTAACAGTTCAGTTTTTCCCGATAAGCGACGTAATGCTCTTGTGAGCACAATTCTGGCTCTTTCGAAAGAGTTACCGGATATTAATCGGAGGCCCATTTTTAAATGGCAGGCGGACTATGTAACGCCCGGAATATGAACGCTTATGGGTTGAAATAAATTGCTGCTCACAGCTGAGTTCTTCTTGATTTAAAGATATTTTAATAGGGAGTTCTTCCAAAACCCAGAAACGAGCTAAATCCTCATGAAGTACCTTAGATGTCACGTTATGATTAACTGATGTGTGAAAGAAGAAACCACAGGTGACAGTTGATTTGTAACTGGACCAGAAAGAATCCAGCCAAAAATAGTTGCCCACGCGGTCAGGGCCCCTAAAATCCCTTGTTTTAATCCTGGTAATAAACAGGATCTAAATTTGTCTGCACCTAAAAAAGCTGATCCTATTTCTGAACCACCAACTACATAAACAAGAGCATCAATCTTATCATTTCTCGGACACAAGGTTCTTATCGCTCTTTCTGATGCGAAACAACACTCAGCTCCCTGATCTAAAAGTACTCTAAATTTATAGACCCCACCATTATCACCTCGAACGTCTACCAGAGCCGTAGCTAAAAGAGCATTACCTGCAAGATTTGGAAAAGTATTTGAAAAATGTACAGATGAGATTTCATTGTTTAGAGAGACATGATTCGCTTGTAATGCTACAATCTCACTCTTACCTGAGCTACTAGAAGATTGAACAATCTTATCTGTTCGATTTACAAAAGCTGTATGCGCACTAGTCAACGCCGCAGTTTTGACAGAACTCTCTGGAATAATTTCATTCCGCGCTTCCTAATGTAGTAATGTGTTGTGCTTTCGTTGACATTTAGCATATTTACGTTTGCTAAGACAGGAATTAAGCTTGTGTCCTGGAATTAAACAATTATAACAGCATTAGTTCGGCTGTGCAATTTTCTGACGCTTATCAATCGACTGTGCCCTAAACTGTGAGCATCTAAATAAAGGATGATTTTCTTTACACAACAAGCACTTGGAATTGGCAGAGGCAGCATGTTTCCGTACCGACCAGCTTCAATACCAGCTTATCCGTGCCAGCTTCCGTACCAGCTTATCAATGTGTCGTTTGACGCAGGCTCTCTCCTTCTCATGTGATAAAGAGAGTAAAACTTGGTGGGCTCCTAGTCTGCGATCTTGCTCTCTATCGAAGTGTCTTTATTAAAAAATACTAAACACTTGTTAATGCTTCAGGTAGCACAGGATACACCTTTTGTTTTGCCGATAAATAGTCAAAAAATTTATAGCTAGGAAACGCGATTTATTGAAAAATTATAGAGATGTTATGATGGCCGAAATCACATCGAGTTTTACGAACTTTCTAGAACTTTTGGAAATGTTTTTAAAAAGTCACTGTTTTTTAGTCTTAAATCACACTCGATCCGGCTCGAAGCACCATATTTACTTTCATAATAAACTCTCTACTTTTTTAAATTGAGAATTATTATGATTTCATTTGCACCAGATCAGGTTGAGTCAATGATTTCGAAACGTTTTTAAGCAAAAATCGTAGAATCTTTATTTATTAATAAATTCAAGCAAAACTCGCAGCTAAGACCTCCTTGAACATCGAACTGATTGTCTCTATTCTTTATTAAGTAAATAATATAATTACTTGGCGCGAATTGGAAAATTCTAACATTGTCTCTCTGGTTAGGCCGCCACGTTCCTTGTGTTCTTACATACTGCTGGTTCGGGAAACCCGAGTGGTTTCTCACGACGACACACGACCATTCTCACATTATCATTATCAACCACACAATAATCACGCGTTACCCTGTGTCTGTAAAATATAAGTCGTTGAGAATATATACAATTATATTGAACGCGTGAATAGACTCGAAACATATGGGCAATTTCTGTGAAAGGGGGCACACCCCAGCTTTTTTATTGAAAAAAATGTATTTATATAAAAAAGATATTCTATCAGTTTTATGCGGGCTAAACCAGTTTTGTGGTTAGGACTATTTTTTTTCTAATGAAAATAGAATTTTTTTATTTTTCCCGGAAATGGTACAATATATCATAAATGGGTAAAGGAACTTTTTGAAGAACTTTTTTAACTGTGCCAATTATTTTCTTCACATTTTTTCGTATCTGTTGTTGTTTGTAAGAAAAATCCGAAAATTCGATTTTACGAATCTGGAAAGAAATCTCAAATACCTTAATGAGGTCAAAGTTATACAAGTTTTAAGAAAAAATTGGGATTAAAAAAAAAATCAGATACGCATAACTTCGTAAATAAATTTTTGTTCAAAAATCGCAAAAATGATATTGCAATACTAATCGCAAAAAACAAAATAGTTCGTCCCCTAGAGATTCTGCGACTTCAAGTGTACAACCTGCCTGATTTGAAATGAATTGAATTGGATGAAATGAAATGGATTTGTGTAGGAAAAGTTACACACTCAATATTTTTGCGTAGGATATGCCTGTGTTAAATATCTTCACTCAGAATATTTGACATATAGCAGCAACAATATTCAAAGTAAAATTATAATCATATTACCTTATGCAGGATCTACTTTGTGTAGAAAATATTTTATTTACTGTTTCAGATATTTTGTGTAGGAAGAATATTGTACATAATATTTTGAGAATCTTTGTAATAAAATATACCTTTTCAATTCTGTGTAGAAAATATTTTGTGCAAGAAAAATATTGGACAGAATAACTTTCGTACAATATTTTGTAAATATTCTCAGGATAGATAATTACTATTCATTCCTGCGTAGGGAATATTCTGTGTAGAAAATATTTTGTGTAGGAAAAATATAATGGTATTATATTCTATGTACGAAATATTATGTGTAGAAAATATGTTGTGTTGGCAAAATATAGCAGTATTAAACAATATGAAATTCTGTGTAGGGAATATTCTGTGTAGAAAAAATATTATCAGTATACGTTGTGTACAATATGTTTTGTGTGGAATGAGTTTATATAGAAACAGCGTTTTCCTAATGTATTCCTCTTGTATAAAACTGAGTCGATAGAAGTAAAATAATTCTATAATAATGGATAACTGGGTATTTTATTTAAAATTACAACTTTTCCCCGGTCCATACCATTTTATTCACTTTTCATTTATTTTTTGGTGTACTTATTTGTGTTACTTGTCTCACTGTCGTAAACACTAATTACAATCCTTGTTTTATAGGCGTGGACTGTATCTCAGTGACGTGCCACTTCACGATGCCACCAGGGATTTAGTTCTAATGTCCGAGCAGTTTGAAGCTGATTATAAACTCACTAGAAACTTGGAACTGCTAACGGATAAGTTACAACAAACCTATCGAGAACTCGATGGCGAAAAGCAGAAGACAGACAGGTAACTGTTAAAAAATGCATACGTCATCACAGATGAAATTATTCATAATTCGTTCGTAATATATCTGATTTATTCTTCCACAAATTAAACATTTTTTTATTGCCTTCACATTTTCAAACAATAATAAGAAACACAACTTTCAACATGAACAATCAATAAATTAAAAAATATAATCTTCCTTTCAATTGGGATCTGATGTTGAAACAAATTCTCTTACATACGTCATCAGATGTTCGTTAGTAAATCATAAATTTTAATTGTCATTCATTTCTGAATCATAATTTATATTATCTAAACTTGGATCAAATATACCAATTGAATTCATATTAAACTTGTTATATGTTGAAGTTTGAGGTTTTATCACGTTAATCTAAGCCAGGGCCAGCGACTTTGCATAAGCTCTTACATTTTTTATTTTTAAATTCAAATTTTAAATCGTCCGATTTTTGATTTAATAATATTATATGAAATATTACACTTGCCTTTACAAAGCAAAATATAACAATTTCCCAATTACTTTGTTTCTCAACTATTTTTCTCTGATAAATTATGGAGTTGCAGGAGTTGAGGGTCTGGAGTTTCGAAGAGGGTTTTAGTGTGCAAGGGTCAAAGAAACCCAGGAGGGTTGCAGTTTATAATGGGCAAAGAGTGTTGCACGGGTTGACGGATAGGGGTTGTGAGAAGGGTTTCAGTGTATAAGGAAAAGGAGTGTTGGAAGTTTGCAGGGGTTAAGGGGTAGATGATACATTGGTGATGCATTGTACATGGGACAAAGAGTGTAAGGAGAACTGTATTAATTAAGGGACAGCGGTTTTAGGTGCGTAAGGGACAAAGAGTTTAAAAAGGGTGACAGGGGTTGTAAGGAGAGATGCATGGATATATAAGGCTAATTCCTGAAACGACGGCAGCGATATCGTACTTTTTTATATTATAGAGAGATTGTATATACATATATGTGGAAACTCAAGTCGTCGATCTTTAATGGGTAGGCTGCTGTACTCAGTGCTGCCCATTTCCGTGGCCAGCGAGTTGAGGCATTCAAGACCAGTACCCGCCAGAAAGTACGAGTGCGTGACGCTATTGTTTTCCGGTATTGTTGGATTTGCGGCCTATTGCGCTGCCCACACGGATTCCAGTGGAGCCATGAAGATTGTCGATATGCTCAATCGACTTTATATAGCCTTTGACGTCCTCACGGACCCCAAGAAGAATCCAAATGTCTATAAGGTATGATATATACACTCAAATTTGAAAAAGTGTAAAAATTAATTATTACTTCTTGATAGTCATGAAAATCTTGCATATTCTTCATGTGTTTGATATGTACATTACCGTCTGAAATTGCCGGTATGATAAGCGAATGTACTATCAAAAACCTGTGCTGACTTTAAAACGTGATTACTCGTATAAAAGTGGAGCGCGAAACTGTTTTTAAAAACCGTTATAAAGCTTATCAAATTACGCAATTGAAACCTAATAGAAGTATTTTTGACCTTTTATTTTGGAGAGCATATACTGCGTGAGAAGTTAAAAAAAAGTCAAGAATTTCTAGAATTTCGTATTTCGACTTCAACATGTGGCATGACCTTGGGAAAATGTAGCAAAATTCTCAAATTTATACCAATTAGTCTCTGAAGTCTTATCTTTAATTCAAGCCGAGAAGACTTGAAAAACCTTCATAGGTTCTTGAGATACACCTAAAAATGTCCAAGCATGTCTGCTCTGAATTTTAGTCGCTTCAGCAGCGATTCTGGCCGTCTGCGGTGCTGGCCGACTGAGACTCGACGCAGATAGATACGCTTGGATATTTATTGCCATATATTGGGAACTCGTAATATTTTTGAAGTTTTACAGTCTCAAATTGAATATGAGATTTCGCAGATCACGTCCTGTAAATTTTAATCTTATTCCTTAAGTATCCTAAGTGACAGCACGAGTACAAATAAAATATCTGAGAAATTCTCGGCGACCACCGCTCTCGTGGTCGATAGCAGTAATCACTGACTGAAACTTGATATTTGAGGCTTGGACACTTTTAGTCGTATCTCGAGAAATTCTTGAATTCTTTTGCAAACTTTTCACGTGACATTCTCTCAAAAATCTCAAATAACTTTTATTAGGTCTCAATGGACGCGTAGTTTGATGAACTTCCTAATGGTTTCCACAAATAGTTTCTCGCTCCACTTTTGAGCGAGTAATCACGTTTTAGAGTCAGGCGTGATTTTTAATAGTACTTTCGTTGATCGTACCGAAAATTTTCGACTTTAGTGTAAGTAGATAACCTTAGCCATAGGACGGCCTCTGATTGATCGAGAGGCGTGTCCTAAAAGGAGGGGTGGGAAGGGAGGGGTGTGGTATCCCCTAATTGGCCGAGGGGCGTGGCCTAATTACAAAATGGCGGTCATGAAGGGGGTGTGTCCTAATTACAAAATGGCGGTCATTATCGGGTGTGGCCTAATTACAAAATGGCCGTCATTAATAGGTGTGGCTTAATTACAAAAATGGTGATTATCCTTATCGATTGAATGAATGATTCAGAGATGGAAAAGGGGAGTGGGCCCCACCCCCTCCCTGTTCGAACCTGTGATGATTCTTCAGTAAACATGTTTCGCCTTCAATAGGGAGGGGGCCCCACCCCCTCTCTGTTATTCTTAGAGTAAAGGACGATTTGGATAAGGGGACAACTAATTAAAACGCAAATTAATTATTCTAATCTTATTTTCTATCTATCTAGGTTGAAAAAAGAGTGTTAAAATAACAACAAAACAATAATTACTTAAAAAATTATCCTAAACTATTTTAGGTGACAGGTAGTAAATATACACATTTTTTCTCAATTATAATTCCATATCTGTTTTTATTGAATTTGCAAATGAATACATTTAATTATGTACGTGTAGAAAAAATAAGTTCAACCTCGCC
>CAKNXH010044186.1:0-15702 GCA_932178445.1 Andricus quercusramuli
TTTTTCCATTTTTAGATTGTTAAGTTTCTCTTATTATTTTTTGATAACTTTCTGATTGTTTTTGTATTTTAACTTTATTATTAATTTTTAGAGATTAAACAATTTTTGAGATGATTAGGCCTTTTAGATATTTTCCGTCCATATGCTTGCCGAGTAGCTCTTGGTGAAATTTTCCAACCTCTGCTTTCTTTATTTCGGCATTTAGACCTGAAGCATCTAGATGGAGTAATGCACTTTCTTCACTTCTGATGTTAAAATTCAGGCCAAGGGTCTCGGCAGCTTGCTCCGCGGCTTTGTAAAGGAACGCTTTCTCGCCAATCATCTCGTGGTTCCTGACCATCTTTAGGAGAGGATCTCTGCCATTCGCAACGATGTAAGCTGTACTTAAAACCACTCGGTTATGAAGACACTGGAGATTTAGAAGTCTGCGTCCGCCTTGGCGGCGTGAAATGTATAATCGCGAAACTGACGAATTGATATGCAAGCTTTTATGCATCTGCATGATCTTACGCGTGGAGACATCAAGGGACTTAAGCTCGTTCTTCGTCCATTGAACCACCTCAAACGAATAGAGTAGAACCGGGACGGCAAACATGTAAGTCGCAGATACCTTGTTCAAAGCCGACAGATTGGAAGACCAAATCTGTCGAAGAAGATGCTTGTATCTGCTTCGGAGAGAATCCTTTACTGATGTTACGTCCTGAATGCGGCTTTGAGGCAGGCCCAGGTATGTATAGGTCTCTCCAGTGTTAAGATGTCTAACAACACTTATATCCACAACCAGCGGCAGAGATCTTCAGGTCATCCATATAAAATACATGAGTGACCTTATGCTCTCGCTGATTAGTGTCGCCACAGAGGTATCCAGGATAATTTCGTAGTGTGAGAGATAGAGGCAGAAGTGTGATGCAAAAAAGCGAAGGGCTCATGCTATCCCCTTGAAAGACGCCCCTCTGGAAGGTGACGTTGTTCGTCGTCAGACGATAATTCCTAGACGAGAAGGTAAATCTAGTTTTCCAAAGAGGCATCAATCTCTCTATGCATTTCACTATGTGTGGATGTACCTTCAAGCTTTCCAACAGACAGATGATAAGTCTATGAGAGGTTGAATCAAAAGCTTTCCGGTAGTCAATCCAGGCCATTGACAGGACGCGCTGATGGACTGCAGCGTCTTTGCAGACACACCTGTCAACCAGCAGGTTCTCTCGACAGCCTGCTACACCTTCTTTCGAGCCACGTTGTTCGTACATCTCTTGCCATACACGCTCAATTCGTCGAACAATCCTGTTGTTAAGGATAGCAGTAAAGATCTTATACAGTGTGTTCAAACAAGTTATTGGCCTGTAATTCTCTGGTTTGGACAAGTTTCCTTTTTTCGGTAGGAGTATGGTGCGTCCTAACACCAGCCACTGCGGAATGGGCGTCTCCGACTTTAAATATGAGGTAAATATGCGGGCCAAATGTTGGTGTATAAAAGTAAACTTCTTCCACCAAAAGTTCTTAATACAATATGGTCCAGCACCGGAAAAGTTCTTCGTGCCTCTAAGTGCTTTTTCCACCTCTTCGGCAGTGACTGATGGGCACTCTCCCTCAGATTTTATGAGGCTGTCGCAAAACTCCTTGAAGCGGATGATATTGTCAGTATCTTCTTTCAACTCTAGTATTTTCGGGATCTTGTACACCTCTCTCCAAAAAGTCTCTACCTCCTTGGGCTTGGGTGGATTTGTTACAAAAGCAGGGGGATCACTGAAGAGGCGTGATGGGTCAGCGAGAAACTGTTGACTCTCCCTGTTCCATCTCTCCCTCTTCTGTATCCTCCTCCTTGCGTCAGATAACAGCCTTATTTTGTCAACAATATGCTGCTTGATTGTCAGCAGCTTTGACTTGTTCAGTGTGTGATTCAAGGTCCTTAGTTCTTGGGCGAACTTTCGAACCCTTTCCGTGAACGGTCTACCAGATGTTATGTAGTCAATCACACATTGAACACGGGACGCATTCTGTCTTGCCCATCCAATTGTCTTGTTCAGTTGATGCAAGCGTCTTCTGGTCTTCTGATCCATCGTCGGTTTCAGCCTTCGATTTGAATCAGCCAAAGCTGTCGCAGCACCATAAACTGAGAAATTGATGGTCCAGAGGTCGGACTCTTGCGAGATATCTCCCCGAAGGGAGGCATTCATTTCAGCCAGATATTGGGGCTTGAGAGGAACTTGCATGTTGATGTTCCTCCTTGTACTGAAATTGCGATCATCTTCCAGAAGGTGCCTGCTTTCTGCGGTTGGTCTTCATGTCGTTTCATCTTCGTCTGCAGCTTGTTTAAGCAGCAGTTGAGAAAGCGCTCCGCGTACATATCCATTTTTCCGGAGGTATTCGGCTTGATTTCGCAAAGACTGATGCAAAACGTGCTGAAGCTCGGGGTGTTTCTGGCACCACAGAGGTACGGGGACCCTCTATGCGCAACACGCGGACGCGTTCGGTGGCTTTGGCATAAGCCCTTCGGTTCTATTCCAAAGGATATATATATATTCCTCTTCAATGCCTCTTCAGTGAACCCCCTGTTTTTGTAAAAAATCCACCCAAGCCCAAGGAGGTAGAGACTATTTGGAGAGAGGTGTACAAGATCCCAAAAACACTAGAGTTGAAAGAAGATACTGACCGCCCATCAGCGAGTCCTGTCAATGGCCTGGATTGACTACCGGAAAGCTGTCGATTCAACCTCTCATAGACTTATCATCTGTCTGTTGGAAAGCTTGAAGGTACATCCACACATAGTGAGATGCATAGAGAGATTGATGCCACTTTGGAAAACTAGATTTACCATCTCATCTAGGAATCATCGTCTGACGACGAACAAAGTCACCTTCCAGAAGGGCGTCTTTCAAGGGGATAGTATGAGCCCTTCGCGACACTAATCAGCGTGAGAATGAGGTCACTCATGTATTTTATATGGATGACCTGAAGATCTATGCCGGTGGAGTTTGGTTTGAACAAGTGTGCCAAAATTCATTTGAGGAAAGAAAAGATTACTGGCGTTCCCAAGGACCCTGAGCTTGTGGATATAAGTGTTATTAGACATCTTAACACTAGAGAGACCTATACATACCTCGGCGTGCCTCAAAGCCGCATTCAGGACGTAACATCAGTGAAGGAGTCTCTCCGAAGCAGATACAAGTATCTTCTTCGACAGATTTGGTCTTCCAATCTGTCGGCGTTGAACAAGGTATCTGCGACCAACATGCTTGCCGACCCGGTTCTACTCTACTCGTTTGGGGTGGTTCAATGGACGAAGAACGAGCTTAAGGCCCTGGATGTCACCACATGTAAGATCATGCATATGCATAAAAGCTTGCTTATCAATTCGTCAGTTCCGCGATTATACATTTCACGCCGTCAAAGCGGACGCGGACTTTTGAATCTCCAATGTCTTCATAACCGAATTGTTTTGAGTACAGCTTACATCGTGGCGAATGGCAGAGATCCTCTCCTGAAGATGGTCAGAAACCACGATATGATTGGCGAAGGAGCGTTCCTTTACAAAGCCGCGGAGCAAGCTGCTGAGACCCTTGGCCTGAATTTCAACATCAGAAGTGAGGAAAGTGCATTACTCCATGTAGATGCTTCACGTCTAAAAGCCGAAGTAAAGAAAGCAGAGGTTAGAAAATTTCACCAAGAGCTACTCGACAAGCAAATGCACGGAAAGTTTCACAGAAATGTAGAAAAACAGTCCTTGTCGAAGGAGCAAACTTTTGCTTTCCTCAAATCATCAGGGCTCAATTCAGGTACAGAGGGCTTCATTTTCGCATGCCAGGACGGTGTAATCTTCAGCTTAGCTCTTACGCTCTTACGATGTTGGTCGCGACCCTGCCCTGATTTTCGGGCAGTAGTGCAAAGGGGAAAGAAAAAGAGGATAGGTATCAAGACCTTAAAAGAGAGCTGCAACGACTGTACCCAAAATATTCGGTACGAGTAATTGTCCTTATGTTAGGTGCTCTCGGAGGTGCTAAATTGTCACTGGTTCGTAACCTCAAAGCCATACCCGCATGCCAAAAATATGCCAAGGCACTCGCGAGATGGATGCAGAAAGCTGTCATCCTTGAGTCGCTTCGTGTCATGAAATTTCGCAACTTTTAAAACCATGAAATCGATAATATCTTTACACACAAACCTACAAACCCACAAACCTGAAATCCACAAACATAAATCCCTCAAGCCCATAAACCTACAATCCTTAAACTCACAAATCCACAAACCTAAAACGCATTAGCCTCCAAACCCGTAAACCCACAAACCTCAAACGCACAAACCTCACATACACAAACATAAATCCCTCAAGCCCATAAACCTACAATCCTGAAACTCACAAATCCATAAACCTTAAATCCCAAACCCACAAACCTGAAACACATGAACCTAAAACCAAAACTCCACAAGCCCACAAACAGCAAACCCACAAACCTCCAACCCACAAACCGTAAACGCACAAACCTCAAACTTTGAAGCCATAAAAAATATACCTCAAACCCACAAACATAAATCCCTCAAGCCCATAAACCTACAATCCTCAAACTTACAAATCCATAAACCTAAAATCCCAAACCCACAAACTTCAAACACATGAACCTAAAACCACAAACCCACAAACCTCAAACGCACAAACCTCAAACCCACATACCCGTAAACCAACAAACCTCAAACCCAAAACCTCAAAAGCACAAACCTCAATTCCAGAAAATTTAAACCCCCAAGCCCATAGACCTACATACCTCAAACTCACAAATCCATAAACCTTAAGCCCCAAACAAACAAACCTAAAACGCATAAACCTAAAACCACAAATCCACAAACCCACAGGCAGCAAACCCACAAACCTGAAACCCTACCTTGGCAAGTTAATATTTTTTTAGGTTAGTTTGTTGCAGAAAACTAAACAAGGAGCAGTCCTACATGAAATTATAATACGTTACGAGTATTAAAAAAAAAAAATTATTAGAATCGGTCAAAAATTGAGCAGTCAGCAGAATTTTGAAAAAAAAATTGTAAAAAAACTCACTGTGTGTCGTTGTGATTTTGTTGTGCCCTGTGACTACTCATCTCACGGATGTGAGACGTGGCCATAGGTGTATTTTACCGCGGTTATACTGGGGGCTATTGACATTTTCTTCTTAGATGGCCGTTGCTCTTAATGGTACCCTGCGGTGGTTGTTTAACTTTTTTTCAATTATATATACACATATAGATCGAATAATCTCCATTTTATAATTTTTTGACACATGTATTTTTCCTTCTAGAATATGCTTCGAAAAGGACCTGAAATTACAGGTTGAAATATGTCGGCAAAATTTTTTTGTAATAAAAAGAATTTTCAACACCAGAAAAAGCGGAATAGGCCTTAATGAACATTATTTAATAAATATCAAATTTCAACTAACGTTTATGAAAATTACTTCATACCAGTTTGTATTAAATTTAATATAAATGTATTGAAGTCATTTGCATACACGGGAGTTGAAACTCAATAGGTACACATTACAATATGAATAGTTGTACACTTTATATTAAATGTAATATACAGGTCGGTATAGCAGCGTGCTTAGAAATTCAAAATGCATTTATTTCTTCAAATCTGATCAAATATTCGCAATTGATGTAATAATCTAGAATTCGTCGATTGAATTGTTCTTTATGAATAAAGTGCAACGTACATATGAAACTCTTCCTAAAATTTTTCCTGAAAGGTAGAAATTTAATGTTAGTACAGTTGATTGTAGGTTAGTTCTGTCATTTATTCACGTAATTAAACTTTTCGACTTGAAATCCAATTTTATTTTTGATTAATTGTAAGAAGGTATCATGTTTTATTATTGAGAATCAAAAATTACTGCTTATCTTATTTTGATTTTGTATAAAATAATCAAAGCAGATTTTAGTAAAGTTTCAAAATTTTAGTAATTGAAATCTTTTAGTCTATTATGAAAGAAGCATCACGTTTAGAAGAAATATTGCTACTGAGGTTTTTTATTGATCAAGATATAATCTATCTTCTGTTCATTACAAAATAAATGAAGAGATTTCGAGGCACTTTTTTTAGACTGGTACCAATTATTTTATAGATTGCAATTACCAGACTCTCATATCGTAAATAATTCTATAAGTTTTTACTTTCTTCTCCACTAATATAGAACGTTGAAATGAACATTTTTTTGTGATTTGCAACTGACAAATTATGAATATTATCAGTTTAACATTTCGGTGTTAATTCAGTTTCAGAATTAGAATGAGCCATGGCCATACAACGGATTTTTCAAGGGGGAAGATTTCAAAATATTTTACGAACGGTTGTAAAATTTTTAAAATATTTCGAAAGATTTCACAAATATTTCAAGAAATTAATAAGGCTTTCAAAAGATTTCAAAGGTTTTAAACGATTTCAAATTTTTTAGACGATTTCAGAAGATTTCATAAAGATTTCAAATATTTCAATGATTTCAAACGAACACAAAAGATTTCAGGAAAATTTCATAAATATTTCAAAGAATTCATAAGGATTTTAAAAGACTTTAAGAGTTTCAATGATTTTAAATAGGGTACAGTACACAAACAAATATTATTTTTATAAATATTTCAAAATTTTCATAATGATTTCAAACGATTTCAAAAAATTTCATAAAGATTTTAAAGATTTTACAAAAAATTTTAAACTTTAGAAAAGATTTTTAATGATTTGAAAAAGATTTTAAATACTTAAACAGATTTCAACTAATCTACAAAGATTTTAAAAGCTTTCTTTGGAAACTGTTGCCCAATCAAAAATGAAATGGACACCCTCTTACAGTTATCAAAATTCGAAAACTATCAATACATTATAGGTTACGTTTCTTAACAGCGACGCGATATCATTGTTTACATATAAAATTTTTATTTTTGACAGTTTATGCTTAAAAGAATTATTTTACTTACTTTCTGTGTGATTTTTTAAATGCATTTTTACAAAGAACTTCAGTCACAGAAGAAACCTAGGTTTCTTCTGTGACTAAAGTTCTTCATGCAGTGTTCATAGTTATAAGGGTACGACTTAACCTGCACTATCTCCTTTAGTTTTTGTACGTGTAACTTTCGAGCATGACGTCTTAAATCGCTGTTCCGTGTGAAAGTACGTTTGCATTCTATGCACATAAAACGATCCACGTTTATGAGTATATAAATATAATTCCAATGGCATAAAAAAAAAGCTCAAACAATTCCACTTGCATACATTCGCGATACGAAACTTGGACACGAAACTTGCCGAGCGCCACCGAGCGCAAGATACGAAACCACGAAACTTGCCGATCACTCCCGAGCGCAAAAATTGCAGTCGGGGTCTAGACGCTTGTGAACCATTACAGGAAGAAATCAAGCACCCTACATGTATTAGTTGAAAGATTTAGCAGGGAAAGATATAGAAGGTATTTTTGACGAACAGGAATTGACTAGTGTAAACAATAAAAATATTGGGGAGGAGTTTTAAATTAAAAAAATATTACAGTCTGAAGGGAAGGGAAACAAAAAACAATTTCTTGTCAAGTGGTTAGGTTATCCTGACAAATTTAATTCGTGGATTCCAGCCTCAAATTCAAAAAACTTTTGAAAATGAATATCAATCAATTTTACTCCATTTTACCAAGCAACAGTAATACGAAATATTTTCCCGAGAATACCACTTTCAATTTTTATAACGCAATTGCCACATGAGATTCGTTTGCAAGGACAGTGGGTAGTAGGACTCACCGAAATACAACTTCCTCGTACATTTCTTCATGTGAGACACGATGATTCATTTGAAAATCGCATCGTCCATATAAACAGTGGGACTGCAAATATGAGAGATGAATTAGAAGATACAATAGAGCTTACTGCCTTGAGAGAAAAGGCGAAGGATGAAGAAATTTCTCTTATGTGGAAAAAACTCCTTGCGAATTTCTGTTCAAGCGGGTCTTTATACCAATACTGTGTCTCTTTGAAATAACCTGAATATTCTTCCATAATTAAGTCAACATATATAATTTAAACATGACAAATTCAAAAGCAGTTACGTAAGTGTACAAAAACAGTGTGGACAATTATGTCTCACTGATCACCGTTTTTTGGTACTTAGTGATAAATTATCACGTGTTCTTGGATTTGCTCCAGATAATCTAATTCCAATACACAACTAATGACTACGTTGCTAGACATCCGCCTAGTCTAGCAAGAGCTCTTCCGGATAATTTATTTGTTCACTATAATATTTGTGAACCACGCGTTACAGGTGATGTAAAAGCACCACATTTACGCACAGTTTCTTTAGATCCAGCAGATTACAATCTTGGTACAATTCAAGTCACTTATTTTCAATCACCTAACTACATACCAGTTCTTAGTACAGGTTTTCCTACAATTGAAATTGATATAAAAGATCACCTTGGGTCACCAATACCATTTGCGTATGGTACGCTGACAGCTAAACTTCGCTTTAAGCGTATTGACTAGATAAAGAGAAAAATAATGAGTCATTACATAGATTATTACTCCTCACAAGTAGGCGGAAGGGGAATCCCACAAATATACGTTGGAGCTCCTTATCAGAAGGGACATGGTAATGGTAGTTTTCTCGGGGGCTTTCTTCGGCGTGTTCTCCCTTTCTTGACTAGCGGTGCCAGCGTCGTCGGTAAAGAAGCTCTTCGAGCGAGAATGAATTTTATGAATGATATGAATAATAAAATACTTTTTAAAAATTCTGTCAAGAATCGTCTTGAAGAATCAAGCCAAAATTTAAAACGTCATGCAGTGGAAAAAATGGAGAATATCATGAATGGCTCGGGCTATAAACATAGTAAAAAGAAACGGATGATTCAGACTACTTCTAATCGTGGTATGCTTCACCTCGTGAGATGAAATACATTGAAAAAAAGAGAAAAAAAATTAAAAAGCAGGTCGTTCTTACATTTTCACTCCTGTAAGTGCTTAAAGTCAGAGTTTTGATCTCTTTTCACTGCCTCCAGCGCAGACATCCATAGAGAGTTCTCAATGTGTTAATTATAAACCCGTTTCTTCTCTAACTGATGACGCCCCCATAGAGTTTGTTGTTCCTGGTCGTGGTGATAAATACATCGACCTAGCACACACTATGCTCAGTCTTCGAGTAAAACTAGTAGCCCCCGCAAGAGTAGCCACAAATACCGTCCAGCTAGACAAAGTAGGAATGGTTTGAAGGAGATGTTTCAATGAATTTTCTACATGGTAATCTTCGTGAGGTAGCCCAGACTGTTAGAGTAATATACACCCGAGGACATGAAAAGGCCGTTTTGCTGCAAAATATTCCAAGCAGGCGCATCACAAACTTAGAGGAACTACACTGTCCATGATTCAAAAGTCTGACTTTCCTGAATGAATTTTGCTTTCATCATGGAATAAAAAAGGACACACCATTTATGTGTTCTCTTAATAATGCACTCAGACTAAAAAAGTGGATTGAGAAGGAACAAATAGATGAAATACTCTCGACCTCATACAATAAAACGTTAACCTGCAGTATGCGTTCAGTTATATCAACAACAACAAATGGACCTAATAATCTTTCATACGTTTCAGAAGATTTAGCCGAGCATACTCAAGACTTATTCAAAAAATATGTACAGTCTCCAGCTACTACAAGTACTTCGAATTACAGAAGCATTGGAAGCGTTGGTTCCCATGTGCGAATTGACCGTCGGTCCACGGTCGGGCCAACCGTCGGACGGTCGGTCCAACTTTGTGCGCCACTGGTCGGGCCAACCAGCTAAGTGTTAACGGTCAACTACCTTTGGCTCCTCAACGTCGGCCGGATTTTTGCACCCATATATGGGCCATCTATTAAGATGATGTCGGCCCAACCTTGGATAACATTGTGGGCGGACTTTGATTTTTGAAGTTTTGTACTAAACAGGTAGAAATACGCAAAATACGTATTAAAAAAATGAGTAATAATTGATGCCGAGTATTTTGACTATCCATGTTAATGGTCCTGCTTAGAATGAATACATATATTACATTTTTGAACACTATATTACAAATAAAATTTCTAACACTACGGGGTTTCGAACCAACATCTATATCTGAATCTATCGCCTGGCAGTCGGGAGTCTCACCCATTACTCTATACCTACAGAATTTAAAATCAATGAAAAAACCATCCTGATAAGCCACTGTGATACACGTGCGCGTAGTTGATTGGGTACTCGTGTGATTGCATCATTCGCCTGCGGCTCTAAGCACTCGTCTACGTTTTCGCACTCGCTTCGCTTGTGCGCTAACCACCGACTCATGCTTCGAGCGTCTTTCTCATGCTGCAAGATTTACACTCGCATACAATCACCAAAGGAAGTGTCTACGTGTACCGAAATTTCGGTACGAAGATGGGTATGTTCACACAAAAATCCAGCTATTCGTACCCAAATTTCGGTCGTTTTGAAATAATGAACCCTAGTATATGCGACGGTCGGTCCATATTTGGGCCGAGGTTTGACCGAACGTCGGGTGCATCATGATAAATTGCACAAGCCAATGTTATGCCGATGGTCGGGCCATCTCTTGCCCATAGTCGGGTTGACCGAACTTTCACGGTCTTTTTGAATCAAGAAACCAGAGTTTATCCGGCGGTCTGCTCATACACGGGCCAAGGTTTGACCGACCGTCGGGTGCATCAAGGTGACTTGTGGCTAACCAACTGCTGTATCCAGAGTCGGACCAACCGCATTCTTGCGACCGTGCCGACCAATCTGCCGCAGTGCATCCGATGGTCGGCCCAAAGTTCGGCCAGAATTAGGCTGACGGTCAGCAGCAGAGAGATTATTTGCACTGGATAATATCACACCGATGGTCAGGCCAACTACAACCCAGAGTCCTGCCGCCCGTAATGTTATGGTTATTTTGAAACAATTTGCCAAAGCCGGAACGACCGTCGACCCAGCCCTGGGCCAGAGTTGAGCCGAAGTTCGGCAGCAGAAAGGTTACTTCCACTGCATAATATTACGCCGATACTTCGGGCCAACTATCGCCCAGGGTCGGGCCGCTTGTATTGTTATGATTATTTAGAGCCAATTTGCTAAAGCCTAAACGACCGTCGGGCCAACCTTGAGCCACAGTTTGGCCAATGGTCGGGTTGATCTTGGAAGCCAATTTCGGCTTATAACGTTAGCCCAACTAAGGTGGATCCGGCCTGCCATAGTGGAGCCAACCTTGTTCAGCAACATTCGGTTGCCGAAGCTGGTCCGACCTTGGGCCGACCGTCAACTCTGGCTGCCAACCCAAATTCGTACGTGGGGTTCCGCGATGATACATCCAACGCCATCATGGCGTGAGCGGACTTATGAATCTCCAATGTCTTCAGAATAGGAGTGTTCTGGATACAGCTTACATCGTTGCAAAAGGAAGAGATCTTCTCCTAAACATAGTCAGAAAACACGAGATGATTGGCAAAGAAGCGTCCCTTCACAAAGCCGCGGAGCGAGCAGCCGAGAAATTTGGCCTGAATATTAACAAAAGGAGTGCGAAAATTGTATCATTTCATCCGGATGCCTCACTTCTAAAAGCCCAAGCGAAGAAAGCAGAGGTTAAAAAAATTCGCCAACAGCGTTAAATCACACCTATGACCACGTCTCATGAACGTAAAATGAGTGGACGATGAAACCAGAACGACAGGCTGGTAAAACCCTTATGTTTCTTGAGGACAAGGAGTGAACCAATGATGACAACCTTCTACGCCCATCTCTCAAGTGCCTTGGCACGTTTTTGGCACGCGGGTATGGCTTCGAGGTTACGAACGGTGTTGGTCGCGCCAACAACCCTGACCTGCCGAACGCTCCAAGGAATATAGAGTCAATTGTCCGAAACGAGAAGTGCCAAATTTTCTGGAATTACGACTTTCGGGCAGCAGTCTCCGTTGCGCACTCGAGGCCTGACATTGTTCTTCAAGACTTCCAGAAACGAACTATATTCGTGATCGAATTCTCGGCTGAGTCCGAATACAACATCACTGTAAAGGAGAATGAAAAAGAGGAGAGGTATCAAGACCTTAAAAGAGAGCTGCAACGACTGAACCCAAAATATTAGGTACAAGTCATTTTCCTTGTGATAAGTGCCCTCGGAAGTGCAAAACTGTCACTGGTTCGTAACCTTAAAGCCATAACCGCGTGCCAAAAATATGCCAAGGCACTTGCGAGATGGATGCAGAAGCTGTCATCCTTGGAACGCTTCATGTCCTCAAGACACATGAGGGTTTCGCCGGCCTGCCATTGCCCTGTGACCTCCCATCTCAAGTTTGTGAGACGTGGCCATAGGTGTGATTTACCGCGGTTCTACTGGGGGCTATTGACATTTTCTAGATGGCACTCGCTCGCAGTGAAATCGCACTAAAATTTCAGCTGTAACCATGTCTTGCGACCGTAAAATAGGTGGTTACAGTCTGCGACAAATTCAATACGGTGATCCGGCAAAAATCTCGTGCACCCTGAGGATACGAAGCGACCCAAGGTCGACCGCCTTCTGCATTTTCCCCGCAAATGTCGCAGCATTTTGTCAACACTCAGGGATGCTTTTCAGGCTATTAGCCAGTGAAATCATGGCACCTGCAAGAGCTCCGATGATCAAGACGATGAGCTTAACAGAATATTCCAGGTATAACTGTCGCAACTCCCTTATAAGGTCTTAATACCTCTCTTTCTTTTCTTCCTCATTCTCGACAATTGACTCTATTTCCCAAGGAGCATTTAGTGGAGCGGTATTCAGGCATATGCCGTAAAAGTGACATAGATGGTGATAAAGCACTCTTAGTGCCGCATGATCGGGAATATTTTGGCTAAATATGTGGCGACGATATGCTAGAGTAGAAATGACACCGACTTATAATGCCAGAAGGAAACCTTCCGTGCCCGACTTGAATCCGAGTGATTTAAGGAAAGTGAACGATAGCTCATTCGACATCGACTGATCCTCCAAATTTCTGTGAAAGATGCCGTGCATCCTCTTGTCGAGGAGGTGTTCGCGAAAGTTTATCTCATGTGCTTTCTGAATTCGGGCCTTGAGGAGTGAGTTCTGGAGATGGATAAGATTTGATGCACTTTGCTCACCCTGATATTAAAGTGCGTGAGATGTAAAGTCGCGGAACAGAAGACTTAAGGTACATGCTTTTGTACATGTGCATAAACTTTCGGGACCCGATATCGAGGGATCTGAGCTTGTCCTTCGTCCATTGAACCACTCCAAAATTATAGAGTACTACTGGCACGGCAAGCATGTTCATTGCTGATACTATGTTTCTCGCCGATAGTTCAGGAGACCATATCCGTCGGATGAGACGTTTGTATCTGCATTGGAGAGTATGCTTCATAGATGTCACGTCCTGAATGCGGCCCTTTGGCACGCCCAGGTATGTATAGGTCTCTCCAGCGCCAACGTGTCGTATAGCGCTTCTGTCGACGAGCTCAGGGTCTTAGGGGATGCTATTAAATTTTCCTGTCTTCAAATGAACCTTAGCGCATTTCTCTAACCCCAACTCCATTCCAATCACTTGAGTGAACTCTTTGACAATGTCTAGAGCTAAATGTAGTTTCTCTTGATTTTTAGCACATATCTTAAGATAATCCATGCATAATACTTTAATGACCTTATGCTTTCGATTTCCAGGTTTGCTACAGAGGTACCCTTCAAAATGGTGAAGTGCGAGAGATGGTGGCAATAATGTGAGGCAAAAGAGGAGAGTGCTCAAAGTGTTGCCCTGAAACACCACTCACAAAGGTGACACTCTCAGTGATCACACGATGTTTTCCAGCTGAGATAGTAATTATGGTTTTCCAAAGCGTCATTAATCTCTCTGTGCATCTCACGATGTGTGGATGAACATCTAAGCTTTCCAGCAGACAGATGATAATTCTATGGGAGTTGAATCGAAAGCTTTTCTGTAATCAATCCACCCCATCGATAGGTGACGCTGATTGGATGCTACGTTTTAGCAGACACATCTATCGATGAGCAGGTTCTCCTGACATCCTGCTACGCCTTTCTTTGAGTTGCATTGTTCATACATCTCTCGCCACACAGGTACAGGAGCACTGTGCGCCCTTCCACCAACCACTTCAAAATAGGCTCTTCCGACTTCAGATATGTGTTGAAAATGCGGGCCAGATGCTGGTGGGTTGAAGGAAACCTCTTCCACCTAGAGTTTTTGATACCATCTGGTCCCGGAGCAAAATAGTTCTTCATGCCTCTTAATACGTTTTTCACCTACTCGGTAGTGATAGGTGGGCATTCCTCCTCAGGTATTATGAGGGCACTGCACAGCTCCTTGAAGCTATTTATATTCTTTGAGTTTTCCTTCAGTGGATGCTGCAGTTCGTAGGCTTCTCTCCAAAATGCCTCGACCTCCTCTAGTGTGGGTGGGTGGACGACAGTGACTGGAGGGTCTTGGAAGAGTCGAGAGGGGTCAAACAAAAACTGTTGATTTTCTCTGACCCACCTCTCTCTCCGCTCTAGACTTCTCCTAGCGTTAGATGGTACTTGTGTCCTGTCAAAAGTATGCTGCCTGATGGTCAGTAGCTTTGACTTGTTGAGTGTGTGATGCCAGAGCCGCAGTTCGTGCGCGAACTGTCGAACCTAGGCAGTGAATGTAGTCAATCATATACTGGATGCGGGTCTGCCTTGTCCAGCCTATCTTTGTGCTGAGTTGATGCATTCGTCTTTTGGTCTTGTGATCAACCGTTGGTTTTGCTTCACGCTTTTCATCTGCCAAAGTTCTCGCTGCATTATATACACTAAGATTGATAGTCCAGAGTTCGGATTGTTCGAAAAAATCTCCACGAAGCTCATCATCCAGTTCAGCCAGATCTTTGGGCTTGAGAGTAACGTGCATGTTGATGTTTCTTCGGGACCTGAAGCATCGCTCGTCATCTATTGGATGGCTGCTCGCGGTTGGTCTCAGTGTCGCCTCTCTTCGTCTGTTGCCAGCTTGTTCTGACTGCGGTTGAGTAGGTGCTCCGCTTATATAACCCCTTTTCCGGAGTTCCTTTGGATGGTTTCGTAGACGTTTATGCGAAAGATGCGAGAGCTCTGGGAGTTTCTCGCACCACAGAGTATGCAGTCGCCCCATGTAACCTTTTCGTTCAGGGGCCATACTGATATTATAGCACTCCAGAAGTTTTTCCCTGAGTCGACCCGTTAACTCAAAAGTAATGGAATTCTGCCAGTCAGTTGCATTGACTACGTCTTGATTGGCTTCCCCAACTCCAGGGCAGTCGGCATTGTTGTCCGACCCATTGTCGAGAGCCCTGCACGTTCGACTGTTCTGAACCGTACTTACTGCAGCTATGTTTGATGCTGTCGTTGTTATTCCCATGGGCTGCTAAGAGAAAGGCTGCGTCCATCTTTGTAGAGCTCCACATGCAGGGATAGGGCTGCATACTCTGAAAGGTTGCCCGGTATCCCAGAGTCACCGTTGGAGACACCTCACCCAGGTGCTATTCAGCTTTCGGCACTCTTGTCACGCCTCTGGTGAGGGGATATCGCTTTGGGACTATCCCTGGACAACTGCCCGCGACTGCTTATTAGTTATTGTAACCATATGCAGCAGAAACCCTTGGTACAGAGACACTCCGTCCGCAACACGAGGACGCGTTCGGTGGCTTTGTCATAGGCCCTTCGGTTCGATTCCCAAGA
>CAKNXH010044187.1:0-19609 GCA_932178445.1 Andricus quercusramuli
CAGTTTGAATAAGCCATACCGTCAATGAAGATATGAATATTAAGAAGATAATGGGTGTTCTTATTGATTTATTGATTCTCTGCTACTCAGCCAAAAAAGAGAATTAGAGATATACCAACGCGAGTCGAAGATCTCTTGATATTAAAGGATAAGCAAAATTATTAATCTCAAGATGAGAATGAAAGTGATTCCAATAAAGCCGAAGAATTAGAAGAAAATATATTCTAGGTTAATACCGACATCTACTATCTTCAAATTTTGATAATTTAATTTTATTGATATGTAAAATTAAAAGAATACATTATTTTCATTTATTAAAAAATTCAGTTGTTCATATTTTAATATTCCTATATGATTTGCACCTGTCATTGAGAAAATACGACTTTTCGTTACCTTTTCATGTTTTGAAATAACGTAAAACTTTTATAAAATTTGTATATTACATTTAATTCACCGATTAGAATTTCCCTTTTCAAGTAATTTTGAATTTTTTGTAACATATTTTGTCTTAAACGCTTCTCAGGGTACCATCGTACCTGAGCTGGCCTGGCGAACCTTTTCTATTGCCCGATGCTCCACGTCGAGCGAGCTCCAACTCGAAGCTCGACGAAGCGCTGTGGTGCTCAACCGGAGGCTACTGTGTACGGACGTGCGATGGTACCTTTAAAATTTAAATCGCTCTGTTCCACACCACCATGGAGATCGAGAATGAGGCGCGTTTTTTTTACGTGGTGATCCCCAGTAGGCCTAGTCCACTTGGCAATTAAGCATGCGTTGTTTATTTTTATTTTTATCATTTTATTTTTTTTATTTATTTATTTTTTATTTCTTATTTTTTTATCAATTAAGTCATTTATCGTGCAAAATTCACCTTAGATGCATTTAATGCGCGTAAAAATTGAAAAGTGCTTTAGTAATATCTATAAAAAGTTCATCAACTGAACCATGCATGCTCCTCCAAATGTACTCTACTAAAATGTATATAAAATTTATTTAATTTATTCTCCTTTTCTCTATCTCATCCTATCCTCCTTCTATCAACGTCAATATTTTTATATCTCTCAATCAATCTAAACTCCCTTTATCCTTTTCAATCTCCATTTTCCTATCTCTTCTTATGCTCGATCTATCCGCGTCAACCTTTTTCTATCTTTTTGTCTATATAAATTCAAATCTTTCTTTTCCAATCTCCTTTTCTCTATCTCATCCTATCCTACTTCTATCGACGTCAATCTTTTTCTATCTTTTTGTCTATATAAATTCACGTATTTCTTTTTCAGTCTCCTTTTCTCTATCTCATCCTATCCTACTTCTATCAATGTCAATCTTTTTCTATCTCGTTATCAATCTAAACTACTGTTATCTTCTTCAATCTCCTTTTCCTTATCTCTTCTTATCCTAGATCTATGCGGGTCAATCTTTTTCTATCCTTTTGTTCATGTAAATTCACGTCTTTCTTTTCCAATCTCCTTTTCTCTATCTCATCCTATCCTACTTCTATCAACGTCAATCTTTTTCTATCTCTCCATCAATCTAAACTCCGTTTAAGACGTGAGTTTATATAGACAAAAATATATAAAAAAATTGACGTCGATAGAAGCAGGATAGGATGAGATAGAGAAAAGTAGATTGGAAGAGAAATACGTGAATTTATATAGACAAAAAGATAGCAAAATATTGACGCGGATAGATCGAGGATAAGAAGAGATAGGGAAAAGGAGATTGAAAAAGATAAAGGGAGTTTAGATTGATCGAGAGATAGAAAAATATTGACGTCGATAGAAGGAGGGTAGGATGAGATAGAGAAAAGAAGATTGGAAATGAAAGACGTGAATTATACAGACAAAAAGATAGGAAAAGATTGACGTGGATAGATCGAGGATAGGAAGAGATAGGGAAAAGGATATTAGAAAAGATAACGATAGTTTACATTGATAGAGAGATAGAAAAAGATTGACGTTAATAGAAGTAGGATAGGATGAGATAGAGAAGAGGGGATTGGAGAAGAAAGACGTGAATTTATACAAAAAGATAGAAAAAGATGGACGCGGATGGATCGAAGATAAGAAGAGATACGGAAAAGGAGATTAAAAAATATAACAGGAGTTTAGATTGATGGAGAGATAGAAAAAGATTGACGTGGATAGATAAAGTATAGGATGAGATAGAAAAGAGAGGTTCCAAAGAGATAGATGCGAATTTAGATTGACAAAGAGATAGAATGGAATCCATTTCCTCTATCTATTTCTATCATAAAGATTCGAAATTATTCAAAAAGATAGGATCTATATCTTTTCAATTCCAGCAGGGTAGGCTAGATGGCTGAGGGTAAAAGTAACCAACAAGTAAATTCAGTTTTCGGGCCTATAAGTAAAGGCCCAGCAAACCGTTTTCTTCCAAGTTCATCATAGTTGTCGACTTCGAGATAGAGAAATTAATTTTAATTATGTAGGTATATAAGCATGGACGTCACGTTGTCTTTCTGATACGTGGTCAAAGTCAAATTAATTTTGTAAATGCATTTTTTAACTTTCCGATGGACTCCCCAATTTTGAGGGATAGAAAAAGATAGAGTCCTCGGTCACGAAGGATACATGAAGAGATTGAAAAAGATTGAAATTAGTAATAGATAGATAGACTAAGGGATGGATAAAGATAAAAGTCTTCGGCCACGAAGGATAGAAAAAGAGATTGAATAATAATAAAATTCGTAATAGATAGATAGACTAAGGGATAGAAAAAGATAAGTTTCGGTCACGAAGGATAAAGAAAGTGATTGAAAAATATTAAAATTCGTAATAGATAGATAGACTAAGGGATAGAAAAAGATAAGAGGCCTCGGTCACGAAGAATAGAGAAAGAGATTGAAAAAGATTGGAATTCGTAATAGATAGATAGACTAATTGGATCGAAAAAGATAAGAGTCCTTCGTGACGTAGGATAGAGAAAAAGATAGAAAGCTATTGGGATTAGGAATAAGAAAAGATAGCGTTTTAGGGATGCGAAGTGACCTATTGAGAGATATAGAATAGTTATATCTTTTCCTATCACCAAATTTCTATATCTTTCAATCTTTTTACTTCCAGCAGGGGAGTTAATATTTTTAATTTTAAAAATTGTACAAAAAGTTTTCATTACATCACTCATAAAATTACTGCCTTGATCGGTCTGAATCACCCTTGGACATCCATATCTCATAATAAACTGTTCAACTAACGCTATTGCTATTGTTTCTGCTTCTGCATTTGGAATAGGTACTGTTTCAGAAAATGTAGAAAAATTATCTTGCATAGTTAAGATAAATCTATTTCCTTTAATTGTTATAGGTAATGGACCAACAGTATCAATTTGAACTTGATCAAAAAGTTCTTTGGGAGTTTCTGTAATTTCCATTGGCATTTTTGTTTTAACTCTAACTAATTTTTTTTCATGACAATTTCGACAAAGTTTGATGAAACTTTGAATATCTATCTTCATATTTTTCCAATAAAATTGATTTCTTATTCTCAAACACGTTTTTGAAACACCTTTATGTCCTCCAGCTGTAGATTCATGGAATTCTTTTATAATTCTTTCACGATCAGCTTGTAATGGAGTTATTACTTCACCTGAGCAAATCACTATTGAATTTTCTGAATTTTGAAAATGTCGTCTTAAGATTTGTTCGATGGATATCCATGAGATTCCATTAAGGTCAGTTTTATAATTTGGAATTTTGATACATTCAACATTCAAAGCTTCTATTGCATTTTTTAGAGCTAAAATAGCTTTTAATAGATACTATATTTAAAGAAGGTTCATCCTCAAATTTTTTTTTTATGACTACATTGAAAATATAACGTCCTCTATTTGTAAAGACAATAACCTTCTGTATTTTTGGTTTCTCTTTGATTAAATCACTGACTTTTATTGATTCAATTTTTACTAATTCTTTGATTATTTCTGACTTTAATTTGCAATCTGCCGAAATAAAATTCACTATATGGTTATTTCCAGTTGTTACTTTATCGGTACTATATTTAATATTGTCATTCAAAATGACCAACACAGATGCTTCATTCAATTTACTTTCTTTTTCTTGAGAGGTCTGATTTATTTTTCCAGCAACTTCTGACCAAACATTGCGAAGGCGTCCCCGAATGCTCGCCGTGGCTGTTATATTTTTACCATTTCCATGAAACTCTTTGTCATAATTTTCTTGGCATTGAAAAACATCATTCTGGCATTTAGCGCCACTCTCAGCCGATAGTCCACCTGCTCCTCCCTGAGCAGGTATGTTTATGATACTCGCATCCCTCATCCCGCTTGCATGTCTAGGCTTCGACTGGATCGCCATATCGTCCGGCTTCGGGTTCCCTAAAATACTACCTTCCGTGAAAGTTACCAGCATGACAGTTTTTAAGCTGTAGGTTGCCGAATACAGTGGTAGCCGCGTATAGCTAGCATCCACGGGAGTACACACTCCACTTCCCGGACTTGCCTATTCACAGAGACGATCATTTTTTAAGGCAGAATTCCTAACTTTCCTAACCATTCCGAGATTCGAGTGCCCATCATCCTCAGTTAGTAGCATAGGGCTGGTCCTATGGTAGGTCGCCGCTTGAAGGTCCCTATCCCGACACCCGGCAACGATGAGAAACTGGGTCCCACCACTGGTCTTACAAATCGTTGTACCCGATGGGATTTTTACAATCGCTATTTCCTCTTCTTCTGCAGTATCATATTCACTATGATCGCTATAGTTTATTTCATATTCCAAATCATAATTACACTTTACAGAATCAGAATTCTCATCATGAATAAACACATTTTCAATTAATTCATTAATTTTATTATCCATTTCATCATTTAGTTCATCATCAACTTGATTATCACAATTCATAGCCTCTTCCCTCGTGGTGGACTCACGAATGTGGGTCGAGCTAAATATTCCACAAAAATTCATTTTTTCATTTTGAAATTGATCCAATTCACAAGGATTTCGAGACAGAACATCAGCATTAGAATTCATTTTTCCAGGTTTATATTGAATTTCATAATCATACTAAGTTTAATTTTCCAGCTAGCCAATCTAGATACTGGATCTTTTAATCCATGTAACCAAACTAAAGGTCTATGATCCGTAATAAGAACAAATTCACGTCCGTATAGATAAGGGCAAAAATGTCTAACTGTCCAAACTATAGCATGAAGTTCCTTCTCAGTTGCACTGTAATTTATTTCTGCTTTTTCTAAAGGTCTAGATCCAAAAGCTATTGGTAAATCTTTACCAATTTCACCTTGACCTAATACTGCTCCTAATGCATAATTAGATGCATCAGTAGTAAGCAAAAACGGTATTTTAAAATCTGGATATTGTAATGAAGGTTCTGAACAAATTTTATCTCTTAAAATTTCAAATAATCTTTGTTGCAAATTGGTCCAATGAAAAGGAACATCTTTTTTCAATATTGCTGTTAATAGTTTTGCTTCTTTGGCAAAATTTGGGATGAATCGCTGGTAATACCCTATAAGTCCTAAAAATTGTTTAATATTCTTTTTACGTTCAGGAATTGGCAAGTTTTTAACAGCTTCTATTTTTCTAGGGTCTGGTTTTACTCCGTTTTGAGTGATAATGTGGTCTAAATATGTTATTTCTTTGTGCAGAAATTTACACTTTCCAGGTTGTAATGCCAAACCTGCTGTTTTTAATCGTCCGAACAATGATGTTAGCTTGCACGTCCAAGAGGCTTCCTCAGCGAGGCTGCCTGTCTGAACGCCAAGCAACTCCTTGTCCCCGGGCGATGGTCTGTCCGGAGCTGATCTTCCTTTGCGGCGCAGAGGTAGCACTGCAGTGTGCTTTCGCATACCGCAGCTTTCTGCCCCTCTTTGCCGCATCGCTGCCATGTGGCCGGAACCTAGGCAGCGGTAGCACCTTATTGCCTCCGCCTTCTTGTGCACACGGCAGGATTCCCACCCAACCTTGAGGTGTCCAATGTGCACCAGATTGATAGCCAGATCTTCTGCCAGCTCCACGAAAGCCTTCAGATTGCCTCTGAAGGGTCTTTTCGTGGGGATGACCCTGATGACACCAATCGGTTTGCCGAAATGTTTCCAAACGGCTTCCTCTACTTCTTCTGCATCTGTCGTCGTATCGAGGTCCAGAATCTCGACCTCGGTGCGTGGGACAAGCTCACGTACGCTACCCCCGTGCCCAACCGCCTCCTTGACGGCAGCCGACAGCTCAGCTCTACCCTTTGATGCAGGTCCCAGTTCTACTAGAACCTCGCCGTGTCTGGTTTGCCTGACCCCCTTGATTTTTACGCCAAAGGCGTCAGGTTTCACCTTCTTCTTCAGGTCCTTGAGGACCGTCGCGTAGCTAAGTCCCTCGATCGGTTTGATAAGGACTGCCTCGGTTCTAGCTCGCATCTGCCTCTTCTTCCGTTTTGGCATGGACTCTTGCTTTTTTTCACCTTTTTCGGTGTCGAGGTCGTTGAAGCTGGAGCGTTACGTGTCCTCGGCTTTTTGCTTCTCGGCTTGGAAGGACTCATCTCTACTGGACTCAGGGTGGACTCCCTCTCTCGCTTCCCATCACGGGGAGTGGAAGCTGCCACGGCTTCCTCAGTCTGAGCGCAGCTTTCTTCTGTCTTCTTCTTCTTTGCCTTCTCCTTTCGGATCATGATCTTCAATGGAGCTTGCATAAACGACTGTATCATCCATGTAAAAAAATAACTCTATGCCCTGTAATCCGGACAAAACTTGATCCATTAGCCTCTGAAAAGTGGCCGGGGCATTTTTCAAACCAAATGGCATTTGAGTATATTCTAAGTGATCATAAGGGCTTGAAAAGGCAGTTTTTTCTCTTGAATCAAGATTCATTGGGATCTGATGAAATCCCGAGGCAAGATCCAAGACTGAAAAGTATTTAACACCGCCAAGTTGATCTAAGATATCACTAAGATTAGGAAGTGGATATGCATCTCTAACCGTTTTTCCATTTTTTTCATTTTTTCAATCAGTTGCCTCTAATCTATTACCATTCGCCATTTTTTGGGTGCTCCTGGATCGCTCTTTTTTGGAACAATCCAAAGAGGAGAATTATAAGGGGATTCTGATGGTTGCACAATTCCATCTGTAAGTAAATTATCGACCTGCCTACGAATTTCTTCTTTGTGAATTTCAGGATAACGGTATTGCTTCACATTAAAGGGTTGATTATCAGTGGTGATTATTTTATGCTTAACCAACGCAGTTGCTCCTAATTTATCTCCAGGTGAATGAAATAAATCTAAATTATTCCCAAAAAGTTCCATAAAACTTTGCTTTTCTTCGTTGTTTAATCCTTTTAAATCAATTAATTTTATTAATTCGGTAAATCTTCTTGCTTTCTCTTTATCGCTCGCACTTGTAGTAAATAAATCGTCCCTTCTACTAGGCGGTATTATTACGTAATCCTCTAGGTCGATAGGAGGTAAGGTCAATGACACATCGCTCGTAGTGGTATTAATCGCATATCACGTAACACAATCCCTGACCTTAGTCACTAGAAATTCTCCGATAAATACTCCTGGACCTGCATTAATTTATCAAATATATCCATTGTTTGAAGACGTATCTTTTATTGGTACACTGAGAAAAATGGATTATACCCGGTAATAAAAAATATGTTACCGGATATAATCTTGGAATATTAACTATGGGACAGCGATCCAGATTATTAGAACTACAATCTATAGATATTAAGAAATAGATATTACAGGATAATATCTTGGATTATTAAACTTTATAATCTGAGATAATAAAATCTATAATCCAAGATTTTTAAATCTAATATCCATATTAGAATTCTGGTCCATTAGATAACCTCAAATATATATAATAGTTTTTGCAAACGTATTTACAAATCTTTACGAAATTTTGATAGACGAGCTCGGAATTAGAACTGGAAATTAATTTTAATTTTTTCAAACACAATAAGCAGGAAAGTGGCTATCATAAGACCCATAAGACTACAAAAACGAAAGTAAAGGGGACTAGGTTTCTGTACTTTTACAAGTGGCAGTGATGTGTAATGAAAAGAAATATAAACTTACCCATTTTCAAAATCTAATTCACACGTGATTTAGCACTAATAATCATTTTATAACTAAATTATTACTCGTTATAATGCAAACAGATGCATATGACACGCGCCACGATGCGACGTACCATATGAGACTACACAGCCGCATGGATATTTTAAAATCTGAGATGTTACAAATTAATGTCTGAAGATTATAAGAATGTAACATCTAGAGATTATATTTGGTAACATCTTCATATATTAGAAAAATATTATAGAGTATACGCGCTAATATACTTTTCTATACGGTGTATTATTCTTTAATTCTATTATCCAGTTCGTATAATCCATTTTTCTCAGTGTATTTCAACTAGTCTTTTAGTTCTAGCATGGATTTTAATTGTAGTGTACGAAATTTCAGGTAATTTTAAACTTCCCAAATTTATTTCAAATTCTCCAATTATCAATTTAACTTAAAAAAAATTTACATCCCTAAAATTCCACCTTGATTAATAGGAAAATTATCAGGAACAATTTGAAAACTTGATTCGATTCCTTTTATATTATTGTTTTAAAGTCTCCTAAAGTTTTAATTATTTCTGAACTAATTCCCACTAAATTATATATTTTATTTTTATTTATCCAAGTTCTTGAATCTACATTACGCTTTTTAATTAAATTCAAGTCGCATCCTGTGTCAATCATAAATAATGTAGTTCCCTTATAGAAATTTTTATTTTCAACTGTAATTATTGGGCTAATCGAGTTTTGAGGTCATCATTGCACCGTTTTGACGCCTCTGCTGAGAGTTTTAAAAGTTCTGCGCGGATTGAGATCTATTGTTTCGTTCTTCATCATGATGTTGTTTTAATCTACATTGTTCAATACTATGACTTGTATAATGACAATAAGTACAATAGGATTTAAATTTCTTATTAGGATTTGAATTAATTTCTCGCGGAATTTGGGGGCATTCTCGTTTAAAGTGACATAAATCTTCACAATTAAAACATCTTATAGCAGAAAATGACCGGCTTCGTGATGGCCTTAGTGCCTCCATTTCATTATTAATGTGAGCTACACTTCTCTGATTTCCAAATTTAAATTTATTTTCATGATTTCCTAGGTTATTTTTAAAATAAGTATTTTCAAATATATTATGGGCTTTATTCTAAATTTTATTCTCTAAATCAGCTTCTGTGGCAATTTCAAAAGCTTTATCTAGGGTGGAAGGATTTTTATCTTTAACAAATGCTAATGTTGCGCGATCTAGATGCCTCATGAAATTTTTAATAGCGTTTTCTTTGTACTCTTGATATCTTTTTGATCCCTTTTTACCGATGTCTTTTTCATAACCTGAGTAATTATTTTATTTAAAATTGTATTGAATTTAAAACTGTAAACTTTTGCATAGTAGTGTATTACATTCTCTTATAAACTATCCAATGTAGGTATATTCTATTTCTGTAAAATTAAAATCTATCACTTATATCCCAAAAACAATCATTTCCCACGATTTTAAGAAAAATATCATTCTTAAACGAATAATAATTGTTTGAATAATTAAAAATTATTCACAAAATACTTGAAAACTCGTCCCTTGACAATTAAAAATAATACTTGTTAAAAAAATCCAAAGAATACCGTTTTTAGTATGAATTTAATAGAAAACTGCTATTTTGCAGTTTTTTGGTCACTTTCCAAGCACAATAACAATGACTTGAAAGGGGGGTGGAGAATGAAAAATGCGCTAAGAGGTTTTAATACTTCAATTCACAAAAAGTTTATAACAAGTAGCTCTTTTTTCTATTTCCAAAAAAAGAAAACAAGAAAAATGTTGAGTTGATAAACTGTAAATATAAATTAAGTATTTATTTTTAAAATTGAACTATAGTTCGACTCTTAACAATAAAATAATAATAAAACTGATTTTATAAGACTCTAATGAATCTGTTCATAATGAAATAACTTATAGATTTTTACGTTAAAAATTGAACTATTTTATTTCGAAAGTCTTAGTAATTAATTAAATGTTTGAATCCGATTGAAACTTCGAAATCTTTTTTCAATTTTCAAAAACATTGTGATTAATATATTCATAATTAAATGCTTTTATTCAATTTCAAATCCTATTCAAATATTATTGCATTCTAAAATACTCCATTTTTTAAGCATTCAGTTTGAAAATGTTTAATTAAAAAAATGTTATTTCAATATTTAACAATATTTGACTATTTATTAAAAATAATAAATTATAAATCAAACATTCAAAAATAAACTAAATAAAATTGAATTATTTAAAATAAAATAAACCTCGAATCGTTCGAATTTCAGGGTGCTAAATGTAAACTTTAAATTTTGCATTATTTCATTTTTAAAATTTTTAATTTGTAAATGATATTTTTCAATTCAGATTTCTCAAGAAACAACTTATAATTACTAAATTGTACTGCTTTTAAGTTCAAATAGTTTGAAAATGATATAATTTTGAACACTTACAAATTTCTGTGAAAGAACTCTGGCCACGACACGCTTTGAGGTTCGCTATATCTATTATAATACATTTAAAATAAGAAAGTAAAAATGAAATTTTCAAAAATAAACAAATTGAAATTGAATTATTTAAAATAAAATAAGCCTCGAATCATTAACATTTCAGAGTGCTCAATGCAAACTTAAAAATTTTCATTTTTTTTTAATTTTTAAATTATAAGTGACATTTTTGAATTTGAATGTTTCAATAACAATGTAAAATCCTTTCATTGTAGTGTTTCAACCTAAAATTGTTTAGAAATTATATAATTTTGAACATTTAAAAAATTTATTGATTCACTCTTCAAATTATTTTATTTCCTAAAACGCATTCTCTCCTTTGCCTGCTTAGTCAAGCTTTATTTATAAAATACCGATGCGGACCGATATCAGTTCTCTGAAAGAACACATTGTGTCGCAATTATGTTATGCATCTACATTTAGAATTAGGCGAATTATATTTCATGAAGAAGAATATTGAAAAATGAAATTTCATTATGAAAAATTAATTATTATTCCAAATTAGACACAGAATATTTTCCTCCTGTTTGTAAATAATTTACAATTGTTTAAATAATTATTATTTGTTTGAGAGAGAGGGGGAGGGAGGGAGAGAAAGAGAGAGGCGGGGGAAAGAGAAAGCGAAAGAGAGAGAGAGCGAGAGAGAGAGAGAGAGAAGCAAGCCTTCGTTCTGTGACATGAGACACAGCGCGTGTGTCAGAGGCCTGCGTTACACTTTCTAGTCGTGGTTTCATTTGAATCAGGCGCGACTCCCCATATCGAGGTCTAAGATGTTTACACATCAATAAACGAAAGTACTTCCGGCGTTTTTCCCATTGGAACGCAGTATTTTTTAAATTAATTTTCAAAGTTTCGGGTCGGCGAGACGCCCGAGCGACCATGAGTTCGCGCGACACACTTTCAACAACCGCCGATGGCGTAGCGGTAAAGAGCCCGGTTGGCCACCACGCAGCAGCTGGTTCGAATCCTATTGTCATCATTTTTTTTTAAATTTGTTTTGTTTATTACTGTATAAAAAGCTTTTTTTTATCATTTTACATCGTCTGTTATATTTTTTAGGTTCATTTGATTTTGAAAAAGTGCAATTTTTACAGGAAAATAAAATATCAACGGTTTTTTTGTTTAAAAACATGTTATTATTTATTATTCGCAATCTTGAGGGTGGTAATCGTCGTGAAAGCGTGAGGATGCCATCAAAATTAATTCCATTGCGCACCACCAGTTAAGCTCCCCATCGTTTACTAATATGATTAAGTACGCGTGGTACGCTTCGAAATAGTTACCGCAAAGGGTTGCATTTAATAATATCAACGAAGTCTGCTTCCCGTTATCATTGACACGTAAAAATTGCGAATGCGGCGATGTAGCGTTTATAAAATGTGATCGCTGCAACGAGTTGGTATTTTATTTTCCTGTAAAAATTGCACTTTTTCAAAATAAAATAAACCTAAAAAACAAAACAAGCGATGTACAATGATAACAAAAGCTTTTTATACAATAATAAACAAAACAAAATTTTTTTAAAAATGATGAAAATAGGATTCGAACCAGCTGCAGCGTGGTGGCCAACCGGGCTATTTACCGCTGCGCCATCGGCGGCTGTTGAAAGTGTGTCGCGCGAACTATGGTCGCTCTGGCGTCACGCTGACTCGAAACTTTAAAAATTCATTTAAAAAAAACGATGGCCCAATGGGGAAAACGCCGGAAGCACTTTCGTTTATTTTTGATTCTCTATCGATTAAAAGTGGTCTCGTCAAAATTTGAATTTCGCAGAGGAGGCCTTCCCCTTGTGAGTCATTCATTTAAAAAAAAAACTATCTACGTATCGCAAATTTCTATACCGCAAAATTCGAATGCAATAATTTTAAATTGTAGCGCAAAATCAAATTCAAGATCGCCAAATGTGAGAGTTCAATTGTGAGTGCGTGACCTACCATATGTTTGTTGACAATTTCAGGTGTGTTCCAATCCATTTTTCTTCCAGCCTAGGTCGCTGTTTGGTTGATCTATTTGGTATGAAGGTTCCAGTCCGCTGAATTCATTGTCCTTGAAAAATCATTGGTGAATCTGCTATCCAAATGTCCGGTTGCGTTGACCTTTGTTTTAATTCCCTTTTGATTCCTTCTAATCCTCGGTCATTTGTAATTTTTATTTTGTTCTTCAATAATTTTTCTTGGTCAATCTTCCAAATTTTGTTGTGACCTAATGGTAACGGAGGAATATCAGTCTGCTGCAGACTCTCGTTATCCACCTTGATCTCGTTTTAGCAGAGGAAAACCGCAGCAGTCAAAAAACCTCTGTCAAGATCCCTCAGTTTCAATTAAAAATTGTTTATTTAGCCGAACTGGTTTTGAATTCTTTATTTTTATTAATAAATTCAAATATAAATTTCAATCCTTCGTGATTTCAAAATGTAAAGAATTCAATTTCTGCATTAATTATCTATTGGTTGCTTCCAAAATCCCATCGAAGTGATTACTAGGTGATTTTCAAAAACTGATATTTTTATCCAGAATCCAAGGAGTGTTACGCTTCCACGATTTGCATCCAAAAGTCTAATCCAAATTATCATCACCAATGGTTCATTGTTCAGTTTTATTTCATTTGTTTCTTTTCTATTTGTTTATTCACTTTATAGGCGTAACACTTTGAACACTTTGTTTGATACTTTTATTCACTTTATAGGTTTCACTATTTTTCACTTAGTCAAAATTTAAATTTTCACTTAAAATTTTTGAATTTAAAATCCGAATTTCAGGTGCAGATATCCCACCGCTGCTGTCATCAAAAATATGTTACGTCTCAGCCCTGTCCTGTTTTAGGGCTCTTTTACACGATTGCAGATCCGCAAGTTGCGGACTTGCGCAAGTCATGAGTTGTGAAAATAGAGATTTTTCCGTCAGCGGAAAAATCTCTGAATGGCGGTAATTTGAATGCTCGATTTTTTTTTTTAAATAGTATTAAATACATTTTTAAGTGTTTTGATGAAAAGAAACAAGCTCTCTCAACAAAATAATTTTTTTTTGCACAGAAGGTAAGTGTAATTAGTATTTGTTAACATAAAAATATTATGCTTTTGCAGACAACAACCTTTATAAGACTTACGGCACGTCTTTACGAAAGCGTAGCCGGCATAACCCCAAACATAACCTCTATAGTTGCTTCTGTACAATAATAATCAACATGCTTGTTCATGATAATTTATTATGTTAACAACTGTCAAAAACACTTACCTTCTGTGCACGGAAATATTAGTTTGTTTGAGAAGCCAGACAAAACAGGAAACACCCGAAACTCATGCATTTGAGAGAAATCAGCTGATTTGGCATGTGCACGTTTCCTTTCGTCAAAACATTGAAAAATATATTTAATTCATCGTCTTCATTCATCCACAATTATTTTTAGCTCAATAAACCTGCCTATAATTTGAAAAACATAAAATTTTCTATTTAAAAAAAATCGAGCATTCAAATTACCGCCATTCGGAGATTTTTCCGCTGACGTAAAAATATCTATTTTCACTATAGAAAGATACATTACATAATATCTTTGATTACATTATGCATTACGTCACACAATGAGGTTCATGATCAGTGATGGGTAAGTAAAATACTCGTAGTAATTTACTTGGTTTTCTACGGTAATTTACCTGGTATTTTACGTCATCAGTTTTCTACATTATGTAAATTACGTCTTGTTCTATATATGAGGGCGCCACCTCTGAGGCGGGAAATTGAAACCTCGAATCAGACAGCCAATCAGAAGTTTTCGACATGTATCTTACATATTCCAGGTATTTCACGTAAAATACCTCCTTTAGGTATTATACGTAAAAAAACTTCCAGTTACGCATAACTGCACATCCCTGGTTGGCATTATTATTTTTCAATTAACAATATAGGCATTGAAAGAAAAAACTCTTACGACCTTACGAATGCCGATACCAGAAATTCAAAAAAGTGAGGTTATGCACAGTTCTACAGGTCCACCATCTTGGCACGTAATTTACTAGGTATTTTACCTGTTTTCTACGTAAAATACTTCACTTAGGTATTTTACTTCAAAACCCTCCAGTTACGCGTAACTGCACATCCCTGTTCATGATGCCAAAATAATCGTAGGTGGCAGCACCGAGCCGAGTTAGAGACCCTCTGTCGATGAGAAACTGAAAAAATATAGTGCTAGGCGGTAGGTATTCACTTGTCCAAAATTTCATTTTCCCTAAAACTCATTTTGCCGAAAAAATCACTAGATTACTAGCCGCCTTCGAAACAATTGATAGATGGGCTTCGGCTTGGCCAATTAAAATTGGCCAAGCAAAAATATTGTCCAAATTTTGGACAAGTGAATACCTACCAAAAAATATAGTGCTAGGCGTACGGTCGGCAGAAAAGTTGTAAGAGTAAAAGAGATAGAGAGCGCAAAATTGGACAAAAGATACTCTCTATCTCTTTTACTCTTACAACTTTTCTGCCTGCCCCAGGCAGGCAGGCAGAGGTGTGACAGCACCATAAATAACCCTCAAATATATGTTGAGTGCTTATACACAAAGGTAATTTATTCTTTTGTGGAACTTATACATGCAATGGGATATACGGTGAACTACAGTAAACCTAACCTCACTTTGCATGTGACAGTCAGAAAAGAATTTATCAACCTTTTACGAATGCTATATGATAAATATTATTAAAAAAGTTTAAAAAATATATTTTGTTATGTTTATGAGGGATAAATGGAACTTTATACTTATTAACAAAATTTCTTTCCTCGAAATTCGTATCTCATTTACAGAGGGTCTAGTACTCGGCTCGGTGCTGCCACCTAACCTAAGATTAGTTTTGCCTCATGAGAATGAGATCATGAATCTCATAATCAATCACTTCGTGCTCATAATTACATGTATAGGATCTCTAAATACCTGCAAACACAAAGTGCCAACCTTACATCTCCAAAACTCTGGCTTGCATAGTTTGCGTGTGGTACATATTTATATTTTCAATAATTTTGAAACAAAAGCGGATGTAGTGCTTTTTTGAAAAGGGTCTTACAAAATGGATCAAAGAATTGAACCGATGGAAGTAGAGGAGGCCCTAACCGATGCTTACCATTTTGACGAAATTATAGACTTCGAATTAAAACACAATGATTCCAAAAGGCTTGATCCCAGGGAAGTGCTTACCGTAAGTGTCATACTAGCTCCACTTCAATTTTGACATCTATTATATGTTTCTCCAATAGATACCGTGAATACCTACTTTCCGTTCCTAACCTGTAGCTGTACAGCATCATTTTTATATTTTAATCGCTCCCATCTTTTTGATTTTATTAAATTTATTAAAAATTAAGACGTGCTATAACAATAATTATTTCAGGTCTCGTTCAAAGCTTGTTTGATTTGTTTTACCATAAGTTTTTTCAGGGAATGGCTATCAGTCTGGCTGGCCGTGGAAATACTTGCTACATGATTGGTGGACCACCGATCCCTTTTCCAAGTCTCCCAATCCTTTTGCAATATTGACCACGGCCAGCCGGGCTAATATCCGCAGCATAAGTTGAATAGTGTTTTCACCTGTTTCTCTACAATAGGCGAGCGGATTACCCCGGAAAAATCGCTTGGAAAACGAAAGTGACCAATCGCGTTCTAGTCCCTATTTTTGTACTAATTATTTTATTTTACATTCACTATTGTTGTTCAGAAAATAATTAATCGGCCGAGAAGATCATTGAAAAGCTGTTTAATAGATAATATATTAGAATGAAAAAATGTGTTTACGGAAAAGTTTACATACTAATATTGTTGAAGAATCTACAAAAGGACCACACTTTTATGATATCTTGTATCAGTTATGAGAAAAATTCGAAAATTCAATTTTCAGAGAAAAATGCACAAGAAAAAAGTAAAACAAATTTTAATGTGTAGACCTTTATGTTCACATTTTCCCCATTTTTCGTTGTTTCCTAGAAAAATTCGAAAATTCAAAAATAGAGAATTTGCGTGTATTTTTTTCTTTTTAATTTAAAAGCTTATGATCTAAATATTTGACTATTTCAAAAACGATCCTCAAAAGAAGCGAGGGTACGAAATCTCCGCCAAATTTTGCGTTGCAACACCATTAAATAAAAACAAATAAAATTCACCTGAAGTTAGACAATGGAATATAAATTTCACAAGTGAATGTTGTGATTCACTAAGATTCGCCAAATACTACTAATGAATTAAATCTTTTTGTCGTTACTATATGGTAATATTTAAATTATTCATGTCCACAAGGTAACTATCCTGAGTAGTATTTCTGTAATTTGTTAACAATAAGAAATAGTAATATTTTTCAAATGAGTATTTTTGTAATTTGTTGAGAATAAAAATGTGCATTATTGTTTACCTAATTTTGCAATTGTAATAATAATGTTCGTATAAAGTGCAATAACGCTTATAATAATAATATTAATTTGTACATGTCTGTTAATTATAAATTTATAAATATATATATATTTTTTTTTCTTATTTTACAGATTTATAAGTGCATTGGTTGCGACAATTTTCTACGTCCATTATAATGACAGGCCCGCCAAGTGTGCATTTTCAATAAATGTTTGTAATACGTATTATTGAACATACCTTGCCTTGGGGACATGCATAATTTAAATGTTATAATATAATAATGATAAAATTTTTTTATTCATTAATAGTATTTGGAGAATCTTAGTGATATCACAACATTGTATTGTGACATTTTTATTCCATTATCTAACTTTAGGTGAATTTTGTTTGTTTGTTTTTATTTCATGGTGTTGCAATACAATGATTGACGGTGTTTTTGTGCCCTTGTTTCTTTCGAGGGTCGTTTTTGAGATAGATTTCACTTTTTTTTTATTCTCTATTATTTTTTACATAATTCGTTCATGCAATAAACAAAATTATTAAATTAATTTTTACATTTATTTTTTATAGGTCGAGTATTCTGTTCCGGCAAAATATGCCGGATTTTAATTTTCTCGTCCGGTATATTTTGCCGGATTTTAATTTTCTCTTCCGGCATATTTTTTCGTGTACTAAATTGAATTCCAAAGAATTTATTATGAATTCTAAACGATTTATTATTATTTACAAACAATTCTAGAATAATTGCAACGAGTTAAAAAATTTATATTTGCAAAAATATGTCGGACAATAGAAAATTAAAGGGAGATATTGGTGACAGGTTCAGGTTATGTGTCATCTGTACATATCTGTATTCCTTGCCGGATCTTAATTTTCTCTTCCGGCAGATTTTGCCGGATTTTAATTTTCTCTTCCGGCAGATTTTTAATAACGTAATAATTTTCCGTAAATTATCACAAATTTCCACAACTTTCATAAATTGCCCAAAATTTCATAAATTTTCATAAACCTAATAAATATCACACAATTTCATAAATTTCAACAAATATAATAAATTTTTCAAAAAATTCCATACATTTTAGAAATTATGGTAATTCATCAATCTTTTCATACATTTTTTAAAATTATGGTAATAGATCGGTAACTTTTGTGACCAGTCACAGGCGTGCCTTCCCGCCCCCCACGGGACGTTGGAAAGGGGTACAGGTTTAAACCAACATTATTTCTGTAACCAGTCACAGAGGTGCCTTGCCGGAAGAGAGAATTAAGCTCCGGCAAGATATGCCGGAACAGAAAATTAAAATCCGGCAAAATATGCCGGAGGAGAAAATTAAAATCCGGCACAATATGCCGGATCCGTATACACTACGTTTTTTATATTGTTTCCATTAAAATTTGACTTTTCAACATTTCAAAGCAAGGAAGGGTTCAGCTTTTCTCTCAGTTAAAAGTTAATTTCAAATATAATTCAAATAGGTTATTTGTAATTATCTATTATTTTTGTTTCGCGTTTAGAACAAAAATGACATATTCCTAGTAGGAGAGACATATCAAGTAAAAATATAAAGTGAATAATCTCATTACTTATAAAAATAGAAACTTTAGGTTACAATTATTTGGATTCTATTATCCATTAAAATAATTATTATACGATATGAGTTGTATTTTAATTAATATGAAAATGTAACAAAATAATTCAAATGAAGTATCAGTTGAAATTATATACAGTCTTATTGAATTACAATATATTACAGTCCCATTGTTTACTTATAGTTTCCCCTGAAATGTAATGTTGAATGGTGTACGTTTTATTTTAATCAATAATTACGAAATAATTTAAAAATACAATAATTATGTTGTGAATCCGGTGGCCTCATCTTTTGGCGCAAACGAAGGGATGAGAGAGAAAGAATCGGGATCAAAGTTATGAAGAAAGGTGGCTGCTCATAACCTACCATATCCCCGGCCTCCCAAAGAGAATGCTCCATGAGGAAGGCAGAGAAGTTCCTACAGCTTTTCCTAGACCTTGAGATGGAGGAAAACCTGAATCTTGAAACGTGAAGTTTTTATTGGAAATCATGGTGTAAAGATCGCGAGTAAAAATGCGTAAAAGTTTTCTCTGTGTATAAGGTATAGGGAAGCCGATATTTTTAGCTAGATACTTTCGGCCGATTCGCCTTATTTGGCGGCGAGGCCCGATCGGGCCGCACAAATTATTTTTTTACTTAAAGTACATTATTATAAAGGTTACAGGCTAATTTGGGCAGCTTTAACGAGGCAAAATGATTCAGAAAAAGTTTTTAAAATGTGCAAAAGTTGTCTATGTTATATTCTAAAAGGATTTCAATGTTTTTCCAACAAAAACTTCTGTTTTGAAAATTTTGTGAAACGTTTTTTGAATTTTGGCTGAGAAAAAAATACCTTTCAAAACATTTCGTTTCCTTTCCAGAAGCTAAAATAGGCGCTTTCTGTCTTTAATGCGGCTTCAAACCTCTTATCAGTGCATACAATACAAGGTCTTTCGGAGTTCTTATTTTTAATTTTTATTGTAATATAATAAATTCATATCATTTTGTTTTTAATAATTCTAACTTTGCGAGAATTTTCTGCTCCATCACTCCTACAAATTCTAT
>CAKNXH010044188.1:0-10418 GCA_932178445.1 Andricus quercusramuli
TCTGGCTACGGCCTTGAGTGCAATCACTTGCAATCATGCAGTCGGCGTACACCGAGTTTTAAAGTTATGTACCCCTCGAATTGATACGTGAGTATTTGAAGATTTTCTTCGATTCTGAATGATTATAACTTAGAGTACTGAATTTGTACGTTGAACGCTGAATGCTTCCCTTTCAAAAATGTTAATTTTGCAATTAAAATTTAATTGTTTACATTTTGAAAAACATTATTAACAATTTAAAAATTAATAGTTCATAAACGAATTAAATTCTCTTAAAATAATTTAACTTTTAAAGCTGTTATGTGATAAAACACATCTCTGCATTTTGCTTTTATTAAAAGTCAACAGATTTCTTGTAAAAAGGTGTGCTGATGCTTATCGACTTCCGGTTGTTCGTACGTGAAAAACTGCTGGTTTCGCAAAGAGAGGATAATTTGTTCCAAACCGGAAGAAATCACGAACCTTTAGCGGGAGCACCGAGAGAATGCCCGGAGCCAAAAATTATAAAAATAGTGGCCACCCCGAAAACGTTTTTCAACAAAATTTTAATTTCAAACACCTTACATTTTTAATTATTTAGTCTTGAAAGCTGCATTTTTAAATTCTTTAAATTGTAAATGTACGGTTTACAAATAAAGACCTGGAATAATTTTTTTTAAGTATTAGATTTTAGAATTACCTAGCCACTCTTTGTTTTTTTGATTGCAATTCAAAAATCCAACTAAAATTTCAATAGAATAATATGGCACCGTTTATTTGAATTACAAAGAATCAATTTAATTAATTTGTTAGAGAAATCATACAGTTGAATAATGAATTCCTCATATTTAGTAAATTAGTATTTTAATTTAAATTGAAGTAATTGAGCATACCTATCTCATTGTTAGACTTTGACATTAGAATAATTAGACCATCATCCAACATGTGAAATGACAATAAAGTTGAAAAAGCAAATAAAAAATATAATAAGCGGGTAAAATAAAAAAAAAAACTATCCATTTCTGTTAATAATTTTAGTATTTAAATCGATTCTCTGGGTCTTTGGATAAGTTAAGAAGCTTTAAATTTTAGAGTAATAAACTCGATCGGATATTTTTAAACTGGAAGCCAAACCAACAAGAAATTAGTTTTATTGCCGGAAAATAACCCGTAATTATATTATTGCAGTAGCACTATTTACAAGGCCCACTTTCAATAGCTCAGGTACACCGGAGGTACGCCTTCTCATCTAGTCTACACGGAAAAAAAAGTGCTGGAAAATTTAATTGACCCAGTCTGTGACTTTAGGATAGGTCTAAAAGCATTTGGAAATTTGAAAATATCGTATTGGAAAATCATTCAAATCACAGAAAAATTTGTAAGCCGTTCAATACTCCAATATTAGATTCTCAAAGACATTCAAGGAAGGGTTCGTAGACTGTCAAGCTAGCCATTTATGCTAATAAAAAAAGTAAAAATTCTTTTTTAAATTTATAATATTAACATTTCTAACTTATATATTTATTTAAATATAATATAACACACACACAATTATTACTTATATTAATCGCTCGCTTTTTACTCTCTTAAAAATCGGACGCACGCTACGGGGATTAGAACTACCTATCCTCTAGACACGAGACTAATGCAACTCATTCCTAACCGCTCAAGCCCCTCGGCTAATCGTTCACGCTGAAAACACGGTAAAAAATCTTGGCGTTGTACTACAGCTGAAAACTTTATGGCCGCGTAAAAGGAATTTGAGTGAGGACTGCGAATTAGAAGACTTGCTGCAAGACTGACTTTGCATAACAAATTAAACACATTGTTTGAACAATTTTTGTTTAAATAATGGAAAAATATAAATTTTCACGGAAAATTATTTTTTGACCAAGGGATGATTTTACGTAGAAAAATATGTTTTTTCTTCATTTAAACTTAAATTGTTTGAATAATTTTTTCAAATTTGTGAGATATAACATAAAAACTAATTGCATCGTTCGATTCTATGGAAAAAATGAAATTCATGTAATAGAAATTTTTTTCAGACAATTTCATGTGTAGTATAAATAAATATTTACATAGTACTACGGCACATGATAAAATTTATGTTTAAAAGTTAAAATGAGTTATTCTTATTTTTTGAATTAAAAAATTTGATTCCAGATTGAAGAAATTGATAACAAGTCAACAAAAAATCAAGCTTGTTGTCCTTTGTGCACTTTTTGTGAGACGCACTGTTTATAAGTTGCAGCGTTATAAAAAATTTATTTTAATAAAACGGATGTATTTACCAAATCATATCAATAAATTATTGATAAACAAAATTTTAAACTCAGGAAAAAACTCACTTGCGTTTACACCCTTAAAAGATGAAAGAATTATTGAGATAGATTTGAAAATACTTTTTATAGATTGTTACTAAAATAATGGTTATTTTAAATGAAATTTTCGATGAGAAATAACAATTTTAACAACAATCCACGAAAAGTATTTTAGATTCTATATCAGAATAATAATTTTTTTAATTAAATAAGGAAATTGTTCAAATAATTGTGTATCTTTTTGAAAAAAATAACTCAGATATTCAATTCTTCTAAGCATTTTTTTTGTAAAAAAAAAAGTTTCAAGAAGTATGAGTGTTGACTCGATTAACTTCTAAACAACTTTTTATTATTCATTAGAATTAAAAATAAGAAGATGGCTTTTATTTAAATGTTTTTGTAATGAAAAACGAACACATTTTATTATATTATGAGACACATCTCAGATAACAATTATAGTCTCATATGCCACGCATATTACTCCGCACGCGTGAAGTCACTGATGCAGACATATGTCATCATATGCGACGCATATCGCTCGCACGGATGATAGTTGATGCATGCGCGAGAGTGAAATAAGACTTCCGTGCGACTTCACGAAGCGTACTAAAATAATAATCTAAATATTTATTAAAATATTTAAAATAAATAAAATAATGACGTTTATTATAATTTGAATATATAAACATAATAAACCTTTTTATGAACAGTTTGAGATCGCCAAAACGCCAAAAATCCATTTTTTTTTAATTTACAAATTCTATGTACGTATGTTTGTAATACTTAAAAAGTCGAGCAATTTATCCTTCTGACTTTTTTCGATAAAAAAAATTGTCAGACTCATGACATTTCGAAAATTTGAAAAAAAAGGTGTTAGGATAATCTTGCAGGGAGTTCAAAAATCAAAATTTTTCTTCTCTTGACTTTTTTCATATTGTGACGTTATTTGGCTTAAAATGTTAATTTTCGTGTGTTTTTTGGAATTTGGTAAGTGCTATAACTTTGGTAATTTTTTCTATCGGAAAAAGTCGTAAGGGTAAATTGTTCTTCTTTTAAAATTGTATGAATGTCCGTACAAATAATTTTCGAATCTTGAAAAAGATGTCCTGAATAGTTTTCAAAATAAAGAAGCCATCGTAAAAACCTGATTTTCGGATTCAGGCGGTATGAAAACGTGGAGATCCGTCGAAAAATCTGGTGTCAAATTTCGGAAAAGTCTAATACTTTCTCATTCATAAATGATGAGAATGTGAAAAAGATGATCAAATTCATTATTTATCGCATTTACCGTGATACGTATGTTTCGAAATGTTCCAATAACATTATTTTTGAAATAGTATTAAGAAAAATGTTTCGAATTTTTAATTGAGGTTTTCTATATATATATATATATATATATATATATATATATATACATGTAAAAAAGTTAAACAATCACCGCAGGTTACCACTAAGAGCAACTGCCATCTAAAAAAAAATGTCAATAGCCCCCAGTAGAACCGCGGTAAAATACACCTACGGCCACGTCTCACATCCGTGAGGTGGGTGGTCACAGGGCACGACGAAATCACAACGACAGGCCGGCGAAACGTGTGTCTTAAGGACACGAAGCGACCCAAGGATGACAGCTTTCTGCATCCATCTCACAAGTGCCTTGGCATATTTTTGGCACGCGGGTATGGCTTTAAGGTTACGAACCAGTGATAATTTCGCACCTCCGAGAGCACCTATCACAAGGACAATTACTCGTACCAAATATTTTGGGTACAGTCGTTGCAGCTCTCTTTTAAGGGGTCTACCCACTTTAGACGCGCAAAAATAAGGCTATTTTCAAGAATTTTTGTCATAATTTTAAATTGAAGAAATTGGTACATAAGATGTTACATTCAAAAAATGCATTCTAGAAATACATGAGAAAATTTTTTTAAATTCATTTTAATAAATATTGGTGAATAAAAATTATGGTTGAAAGAAGATAAAAAAAGGAGGGCGTGCGCTATTGATGTTTTCTCTGGGACGGACGGTCGGAAACAAAAGAATGAAACGGTTTTAAATTCAGCAGATAAATGGCTATAGCGCATATCATACGATTTTTGATTTTTTCAAAATTAACAAAATGGCGGACATTTTTCGAAAAGTAAGAAAAAAAACACGTATTTGTTCACCTTTTCTTGCAAACAAAAAATAGTTAAAATCAAAATTTTGAAAATCGTATGATATGCGCTATAGCTATACTCATAAAGAATATGTGGTAAAATTTTGGTAAGGATCGGTTAAGTAGTTTCCGAGATTTTATCAACAAGCCGTCCAAAAACGTAGTTTCGAGAAAAACGCGTTATCCATTTTGGAAGTCACGAGCACAGAGATGTTGACGATTCCAAATTTTAGACACGACTGATGAAGAAAGAATGTCGTGTGTAATGGTTTATAGCATGATCCAACCCACACAAGGTCTAGCCACGCGCAAGTAAAAAAAATCGCAGCCAATCAGAAACGATACCAGCTACACCGCCAAATTAAAAAAATGTACAGCTGGCGGTTGCGTTGAATGGTAACCAAGAAGGCCGTGCCTAAAAGTACACTTAGACTGCTCCGATCTTTATGAAATTTTAGTATGATATTTTCAGATATATATACTTTCGAAAAATGAATTAAAAAAAAAGTCGATTTTTTGAAAATTCTAAAGTGGGTAGAACCCTTGAGGTCTTGATACCTCTCCTCTTTTTCTTTCTCCTTCGCAGTGATGTTGTATTCGGACGGAGTCGAGAATTCGATCACGAATATAGTTCGCTTCTCGAAGTCTTGGAGAACAATGTCAGGCCTCGAGTGCGCAACGGAGACTGCTGCCCGAAAATCGTAGTTCCAGAAAATCTGGCACTTCTCGTTTCGGACAATTGACTCTATATCCCTTGGAGCGTTCGGCAGGGCAGGGTCGCGACAAACACCGTAAGAGCGACAAAGGTTGTAATAAAGTACTCTTAGGGCCGCATTATGTCTATAGAAATACGTTGTTCCTGCGTGGGTCGGATACCCCGATAGTATGTGTTCTAGGTACTCAGCGTGTGTATGACACGCTCTGCACCTGTCACTAGGAACTTCTTGACATAAAATGCGGGCGCGGTATGCTAAGGTGGAGATTACACCGTTCTGGCATGCGAAAATAAAGCCCTCTGTACCTGAATTGAGCCCTGATGATTTGAGGAAAGCAAAAGTTTGCTCCTTCGACAAGGACTGTTTTTCTACATTTCTGTGAAAGTTTCCGTGCATATGCTTGTCGAGTAGCTCTTGGTGAAATTTTCCAACCTCTGACCATCTTTAGGAGATGATCTCTGCCATTCGCAAGGATGTAAGCTGTACTTAGAACAATTCGGTTATGAAGACACTGGAGATTCAAAAGTCCGCGTCCGCCTTGACGGCGTGAAATGTATAATCGCGGAACTGACGAATTAATGTGCAAGCTTTTGTGCATATGCATGATCTTACGTGTGGTGACATCAAGGGCCTTGAGCTCGCTCTTCGTCCATTGAACCACCCCAAACGAGTAGAGTAGAACCGGGACGGCAAGCATGTTAGTCGCAGATACCTTGTTCAACGCCGACAGATTGAAAGACAAAATCTGTCGAAAAAGATGGTTTTATCGGCTTCGGAGAGACTCCTTCACTCAAAATTTGAAGGTGTACGAGCAAAACGGACAACGGATTCGGCTTCAGCGCGACAAAATACACTGAAATCATGTGTAAAATACTCATAAGAATACTTTATAACATTTACCAACGTCTATAAATGCGATTTTCAGCGATTTTTCACGGTTTTCCGCGATTTACTCAAAATTTTCGGGTTGTACGGGCAAAATGGACACCGAATTTGGATTCAGCGCGTCAAAATACATAGGAATATATAGGTGTAGTAAAAAGTACCGCCCACTTTTTATTTTTTGTGTGCTGGTGTAATTAATAAGCAGTCGCGGGCAATTGCCCGACAATTGGTCGGACAACAATACCGACTACCCTAGAGTTGGAGGAGTCAATCAAGATGGAGTCAATGTGATTGACCGGTGGAATCTTGTTACTTCCAAGTGGCAGGATCGACTCAATGACGGCCTGCCAAAGTGCTACAATACCAATATGGTTCCTAAACGAGAAGGTTATATGGCACGACTGCATGCTCTGTGGTGCGAGAAACACCCAGAGCTCTCGCACTTTTTGCATCAACGTCTGCGAAATCATGCCGAACAACTCCGAGAAAGGGGTTATGTGAGCGGAGCGCCCACTCTACCGCAGCCAGAACAAGCCTAGTATAGAAAAAAAGAGAGGCAACACTGAGACCAACCGCGAACAGGCATCCAATAGAGGAAGAACGATGCTTCAGGACCCGGAGAAACATCAACATTCAGGTTTCGCCGAAGCCAACAGTTTTTATCTGACCCATCTAAACTCTTCCAAGACCCTCCAATTACTGTCGACCATTCGTCCAAACCAGAGGAGGTCGAAACATTTTGGAGAGAAGTCTACGAAGTCCAGCATGCACTTGAAGAAGGCTCAAAGAACATCAATAGCTTCAAGGAACTGTGCAATGCCCTCATAACACCTGAGGAGGAATGCCTACCTATCACTACCAAGAAGGTGAAAAACCTATTAAGACGCATGAAGAACTATTCCGCATCGGGACCAGATGGTATTAAGACCTTCTGGTGGCCAGATCCACCAGGATCTGGCCCGAATTTTTACCTTATATCTAAAGTCGGAAGAGCCTATTCCGGAGTTGCTGGTGGAATGGCGCACAGTGCTCCTGCCGAAGACGGGCAACTTAGCTGACCCTAAGAATTACAGGCCAATAACTTGTCTGAACACACTGCATAAGATCTTCACAGCTATCCTAAATGATAGGATTGTTCGGACAACTAGACATGTGTGGCGAGAGATGTATGAACAACGCGGCTCAAAGGAAGGCGTAGCAGGATGTCGGGTGGACCTGTTCATCGATAGATGTGTCTGTAAAGACGCAGCATCCTATCAACGATCTCTATCGATGGCCTGGATTGCATATTTACCGAAAAGCTTTTGATTCAACCTCCCATAGACTTATCATCTGTCTGTTGGAAAGCTTAAAGGTTCATCCACACATCTCATGTAGAAAACATCGTGTGATCACTAACAGTATCGCCTTTTAGAGAGGTGTGTTTCAGTGCGACACCATGAGCCCTTGTTACGTACCAGCGTTGGTTTTAATTTTTAGGTAACATGGCACCCTACGGTGCTGGTATGCTGGAGGATCAACAGACCAAATTAAAAGTATATTTAACTTGTTTATTATTTTTATTTTCGTGGGTAAGCGAACTTTCTCATAAGAGTTCCGAGCTTGCTAATTTTATCTGTAGATGGGAATAGGTGAAGAAAGTATTTAACGACGATTCACTGTCTTAACCAAAAACGAGTAATTTCAAAGAAAGGACATTTATTTAAAGCCTACAAAAATCTTAATTTCTACCACGCACCTTTTAAAAGGAATGCCGGGTCTGAATGCAGACCACATGTTTTACAATTTGAACGAAAACCATACCACTGCTTCTACGTTAAGGCACTTTGTATGAGACTTCATTCCCCTTTTATATATCATAACACTACACTGACGTAGCACGGGAAGAAGTCGGTGTTGAAATCCATGTAGATACAGTACATTGGCATTTACGAGAATTCAGGGCGATGAGGGAATGAATCAGCATTCTATGCGGGTTTCAGTGTCTGCTTCGGCATACTTGTCCTCGATGCTGCTGACGGTGAATTGTTGAAAGAGGTTTACTTATATCTTTGTGAAATTGATATTTAGAAGTTTTATCTTCGCTGATAGAAAGGTCATCGTGAACGGTGTTTGAAGAAACATGGGATGGTTCCATGTTGGCATGATCCTTGAGTTCTTCTAAAGCAGACAGAGAAGATGATGGATGAGGCTGTTCTTGAAGCCGAGATTCACTGGATACTGTTGGAAGATAGGATTCCTTCCTTTTTAAGGTCGTTCGGGCTCAACAGTAGGGACGAAGTGGCGACGTATTGATAACAACGGCTCGAAAGAAGTACAGTATTGTTAGAATTGACAGTATTACCAGGCCGGCATAGCAGCCATGTATTAGCAAGGTGTGTTTGGACTGTGCTTGCCGTTGCAGACTAAAACAATATAGCTGTTGTTCCAATTGTTCCAAATTTTTGTCTCCTTCCTTGTATGAAGGCAGGTTTACATCCTCCTGAGCAGTTGCTGTGGTTAAACCTGTCAACTGGGGGAATTTTGGAACTTGCTGTAGCTTTGAAGATACTTTGGAGAGATCCAGATGAACCCGTGGTTCATATATGGTTATAATTTGTTCATGGACAGGTTCCAATCCTGGTAGCGTCACCGTAGCCGTCTTTAAATTACACCCTAGTGCAATTTGGATTATTCCCAGGCCTTGGCGATTAAAATGAAGAGCCGGTTCCGTAGAGCAATGCAATTCGGCGTCTATGGAATCAGGTATTGAGTATATCCAACCATTTGAAGATGGTATAACTTTCCAGTAAGGCTGAAGTTCGAATGACACTTGAATGTCGCACAGCCGGAAGGTTTTTACAGATGGATTCAGCAGAAGTTGAGCCTCACAGGTTTTATGAGCGGCCATCTCATAAATAGAGAACATGCCTGGACATAAAAGGTAGCTGTTCATCCTTCTACATAGGGCATGCTCAACCTGTGTGATTATCATGTAAGTTCGCTCAGTCTCCTCCGTGATCAGGTATGCGAATTTTGATCTTATATACGCCCTTCCCGTTCTGTTTTCTAAAATCGGTTGTTGTACTGGAAGTGGATGCATTTCATAAGTGGTATAGTCGATCTTATCTATTAGTGGGATGTCCATGAGGACGTAGAGTGTACCATTTCTGCAGTAGATGGTTACTACGGCGATTTTTGCTAATTCCTCGATGCTCACATGGGGCCCAGGAACTGGGAAGGCTACTTTTGGTGCGTGATCTTGGACGTCGCGATATATTGGTTCTAGTTGCTCGGATGTTAGAAGCGCTGGATGCAGTTTTCCTTTCCTTGCTGAACAACGTCTATTATCCGGTTGCCTGATTGGACATACTCTTCCAATCCATTTCCCATAGATTGCAGTAACTTGGACAGGGCATAGGAATAGGTTAGATTGGTCATTGCTGCTGATATTTCATTCACGTGTGTTAGAAGAAGGTTGAGCTTGTTCTGCAACTGCTGCTGTTGATGTTCATGGCCTTCGGTGATCCGGAGCAAATTCTCCAGTTGGGATCGGATGACATGTGTTTGTTGACCCACCATATGAGACGAATTCGCTTGGGCAAGATTAAGGCCTTCAATCTTCGAATCTATGGCTTGCGCGCCCTCGTAGGTCAATAAACCTGCTACCGGTCCTACGATTCCTCCTATAAATCCCAACAGGGGGGTGTTTCTTCGTGCTCGCATGCTGTTCGGCACACGCGAGAGGCGATTCTTATTGTAGTGGAATGACAGTTCGCTGATCTCTCTGTCTATGTCCCTTTTGATTCGTTTTGCGATTTCCAGCTTGTTCTGCATATTATACTCCCGTATAATCTGGTTGCAGTATCCTTTCAACTTAGGTGGGCAATAGATGGCTAATGACTGGTACCGGTCCTGGATTTCTGAAATTCGTTGACATGCAGGAAAGTGTTAATCCTCCAATGACTGATGATTCTCCTCATAGGCCTTTGATTCTCATAAAATATGCCAGTACTGGCCTGGAACTGAAGATGCTGGTATCTTGGGCCTGCTGAAGTGTTGATTGTTGGAGAGATATACATAATCACTAACATTAGTGATAGCTTACAGCGGTACATAGCTTCCGCGATTCATTCTCCCTAAAATTATACATAAAGATATATAGAAGTGATATTTTAAACGCCGAGCATTATTCCTAACAATAAGTTGTCAAGAGCTTATCGGCGTGCTTTGTGAACCTGGTACCATCGTCGGCTTCAAGGATTACATTATGATTTTCCGTGAAGCCCACGATGGTATAGGTTCCAGTAGCTCTTTGGTCAAATTTATTCTTACGCACGTCCTTGAATATGATTACCCTATCACCAATCACTGCGTTTA
>CAKNXH010044189.1:0-10269 GCA_932178445.1 Andricus quercusramuli
CGCATTCAAAATGTCAATACATTTCAATACTTTCCAATACGACGTTTGTTGCAGGGATCGCAAAGGCTGTTGTAAATAAATACATTCAGAGTAACCAATAATCATGTGTAAGTCGGTGCACATCGTGATTTTCGCAAGTAGTAACTAGCCGTCACAGTTTCAGCGGAAAATGTCTTGAAATTAATGCAAACACAATTGTAACTAAATAAATTTAAGAAAATTAGCACAATTTCTGAGTTTATAACAAACATGTATTCCTTGCAATTAAGCTGACGCATTTGTCCTGAAAGCTGCAGTATTTTACGTACAAGCAAACTGAAATTTTCCATTTCAAAATCCTTTTTCGACGAAAACTTTGTTCCGATAAAGATAATGCTTTAAATGCAGTAAAACAATAAAATACTTATTTTTTTAAAGAAAAATCCATACAATGAAACTATTTGTCACTTTCTTTAGCAACAAAGTACCAATCAAATTCCAACCTAAAATCTTACATTTTCATTTTCCACACAAAGCCACTTTCAAAAGGATTTTTTGTTCACTTCACTTTTTGCCTTGTTATCAGAAATGATATTTCTTCAAATTATTAACGTTCATTGATAAAGAAACGTATGCCTTTCTTCTTTTTGTAGACCTTTTGGCGAAAAATTGTTTGTTACAGTGCGATACAGCCACACTAAATCTTCATTTTCTCGGAAAATTATATTTTTTTGGATGAAAATTTGTTGATTCTTATTCAGCGTCCCCATATCTCGGAAGTATATTTTTATTTTATTTGTTTAAAATTGAAAAATAGATTTTTAGTCTCTATCCAACGGCCAACGGCCATACCACGCTGAAACAACCAGTTCTCGTTAGATCACTGAAGTTAAGCAGTGTTAGGCGCGGTCAGTACTTGGATGGGTGACCGTTCGGGAATACTACTAACTGCGTGCTGTTGGCGTGTCGTGGATGTGGTGAGCCCACACTTGCAGTTATTTACTACAAGAAACTATCCACCTAGAAACACTACCCGAATCGGGTAGTGTCACACCTACCCCGAAAGGGAAATGGCTTAATGGTATACATACATACATACATACATACATCCAAACACGATTTTGAAATTCCATGAATCTGAAACCGCCCAATTCTGTAATGATTTACTCGAAATTGGTTAACTTTTTGTATTAAAACTCATTTTCTTGCAATTCGGCAACCCCACATCTCGAGAGTAGCTTTTTATTTTTTGTTTAAACTTAAAACTGCACTTTTTATGGTGATGCACAACTGAGCCTGTTCCAATTTACATATTTACATATGTACATGTTTTCATAATTTAAACAAAAAATTCCTTAAGACAGTCAAATCTTTTTTTCCGTGTCAGTTACAATGTTTATATTTAAATATGAGACGACGAACTCACTCATGATTTTCGCGAATAGCAAATGTCCATCTTTGATTGGAAAAGAGCATCAATGTTGGACTCTATTTCTGTTAGCGCAAATCTCATCGATGACGAAAGGGTTGTCTCACATAATGAAGTGCTCACATTTGATTTCACGTAGTTCATTATTAAGAAAGAACTTTCGATTGATACGTAGAACCGAACATGGCTAATATTCGTAGAGCAAACATTCCTAACTTAACTGAATACATGTTCTCCTCACGCTTTTCGGTATTTGAAACGATGATCTTCATGCAGTGCTCGTAATTCAGATCTCAACTTTTCTCTGTTATCATCGATATTAACTCCCAGAGGATCATTAAATAAAAGCAGATCAGGTTTAATGACATCAACGTCCTTAAATCTGTCCTGGAATTCCGTTTCAACATTCATTAAATCTGGCACAAATTGAACGAAACTCAAGTTTGGAAATTCTTCGCTGACTTCTTTGCAACTTTGGAAATATTTAAGATCGTTTATTTCCAATTGAAGTCTAAAGGCTTTGATCGCACTATGAAGATTATTGATGTGTTCCATTAAAACTGGAAGACCCTGCTTTTTTACTTGCATTTCAGTATTTAAAAAATTACAATGTGTTGTATTATCAGTTCAAAACGCAAGTTCACAAAGAAAAGTAGGATCTTAAAATTTTTGTTTGAAAATTTTCCGACTTTTCACTTTCAGCTAATAATATTTAATGCATATAAGGAGATATCAAAACATAATAATATAATATATATGATGAATAAATATATGCCTCCTAACTTTTCATGCCTTTTTCTATTGCTTTCTGTTATTTATACACGTAATATGATCAATGTTATCAATTTATAATTAATATTTCCTAAACTATATTTCTATTAATTAAACATTTTAATATTTACCAATTCTTTCATCATGAGGTTCATAAGCAAGTACACAAGAACTCCAATATAAGGCCAGTTTCGGGGGTTGCCTCGCAGTGGCCGTGACACTAAATTAGTCGTTGGAAACGTAAACAGTCAGCGCCGTATTGAACACTTCTGCTGGATTTTTCTCCCGCTTCTGTCACTCACGCATACTGCTCCCCGGTACTGCCCGCTTTTATCGCTCGCTACTGGTGGTATTATATAGGAGTTCTTGTGCATATTAAAAATAAAATCATTTCTAAACTCAGTCACCCCAAAAAGAACCCTGGTAGTAAGTCCCACTGCGGTACTGAAGACCCGATTCTATGACGTAAGAATTTACCAGCACCCCGAACTCTCAGAGTAGAGTAGAGACTCTTGCTGGTGGAAGCGAGGCGAGCAATCCACACGTGTCAAAAGAGTTGAACTCGAGAAATTTCTCCTAGCTGGGGACCCCTGCCCTAAACGATTCTGATCCCATTTTCCTCCCGGCTTTTGGGCGTCTATCCAATAATCTCGGTTCCGATTCTTGCGCACCTGCGTTGATTTGGATTACATCGTTAAAAGTTTACGTTTAAGATAAGTTCATAAATATGGTCTTTAAATGTCTGGAACCGAATGGATCTTTCAGCACCGGCTCTAGGGGGACTGTTAAAAAAGGCAACTCCTGTGAAGGAACAAGGAGTGCGAGATGGCTCAAGCAAGAAGGTGTACAGTCAGGAAAAGATATCTTGCAAGGCAAACTAGGAGGAGAAGGCAGCTTTCGAAGTCGTGAATCCTGTGGTTAAACGGTTTCTCTGGAATGTGAAATATTCGTCTTTCCGAGCGTTTTCAGGTTCAATTTACCACGCCAGTGTTGCTCGAATAAAACGTACAGTAACGTCCCTTGCTTCTCCCTCGGCGTCCCCTCACATTAGTGTAATCATGGATCCGGATTCTCCAGTAATCAGAGAGTTGCGTGAGGAGTTGTTGCAGTCAGATGATTTTCTTGTCGACGTTGAACCGAGTCAGGATGTGGACGAGGCTGACCCTATGAATCATGCTTTTTCTTGGGAGGTGTTCTTGGCGGGAGTTTCACCGGGCAAGGCTAATACATTGCCTGGGATGCATGGGGTCACATATGAGATCATCTGTGGGCTCGCTGATACATTGCTTAGATATGTGCATGGTCACTTTAACGCCAAATGTAGGGAAACCCCATTCCCGGAGGCGTTGCGTGAAACCTTCCTCCACTTTATCCATAAGGTTGGTGGTATGGATTTTGCCCGATCTTATAGACATTGATTTTTAGCAAAATCCTCGAGAAATCACTACAGCGGCGCCTGGAATATCTCACCGAAGACAACTACTAGCTTTCTGACTTCTAATTCGGGTTTGGAAGGGGAAGATTTTCTATGGACTGAGTGACGTCAGTGGTGACGGACGTTTTGATAGGGTTTGACACAAGTAAAGGGACCGTTGCGTTTGCTTCGGATATTGAAGGAGCGTTCAATTCGGTTCTTCCAGAGGTACTGATCAACGAGTTGATCGCCGGGTACGCTCATTAACCTTTTTTTATGTCCAACATTAGCCAGTCGATAGTATGTGGTATAGGAGAGTTCTTTCCCCTCTTTCGTTCGGTCTTGCGGTGAGACGATTGGGAAAACTGCTCTCGAAGGGGCTTAACGTATGCCCATGATGTACCCCTTTTCGTCAGCTAGGAGTACATTTATGTTGCCCAGGGCCTGCTGCTTCGAGCTTTTAAATCTCTCTCCATAGCTAGTGGGACAAGGATTCTCTAGTTCTATGCCTAATTGCCAATTATGTGCACTCACGTGAGCTCGAGTTAGGGTGGAGGAATCTCCCTGACCATTGAGGATGTTGTTATTCCTTGCTAATCCACCATTAGTTTTTTGGATGTTTTGCTTGATAGACGCATGACTCGGGCTCCACATATAAAGTATATTGCAGCTAAAAGTGCTAGAGCGATCAATATTATGCACGTCGTCTCCACGATTACACGGGGCCTTCCCTTAATTTTAGAGCAGATCAGTTAACCTTGAGGATGGTAGATCCTGTACAGTGTGCCTATATTCGTGTTGCTATTGGGTATATAAGTTCTTCCCCTATTTCAGTTCTTCTCTCGGAGGCTTGAGTGGAAATCGTGGAAAAGCTCACGACTTTGGCAACGTTTGCGAAGGAAAAGAAATTCCGGGTATACTCCAAACGTTACGGCTTGATAGATGCCTTCCACTTAATGACTGCATTGCGTATCTTTACCGGGACGGTTTTATGTTCTGAAGCATGTTATGGAGAGGGAGCGGTGGGACGCGATCATCTGTTAAGACTCTCGCGCAACTTTCACACGTATTTGGGTCATAACTGGGAACGGAACTGCGGATGAGTTCGCGAGGTCGGCCTCTTGACTCCTACATACTGTTTTGAAAGGATCCCCTATCAGTGACTTACGTGTTGTTTCTAAGCGATACTTTTGGTTGCTTTTTGTAGGCTTTAAGGAAAAACCGGTGGTTCGCGGACCGATTATTGCCTCGCGTTATTGGTAAAACACCCAGAACATGGTTCGTTAGCGCCAGTTTCCCGAAACGTTACGCTAATCTCATCACGAGACTAAGAATAACTCATATTTGCACAGGTCTGCCCCCTGAGGTTTTCGATATCAGGGATGTAGATTCTAATCCCACTGCAGAATCAGTGGGTGAGTAAGGACGCTTTTTTTGAGGCGGGGGCAATCTTGTGATTTCGAGCTCCTTTGGCTCCAAATCTTTCCCCTATGCTTTGCAGGTATGGATTGGATAAAGGGGACGGAAGGAGGGGAATCCACTAAACACCTCAAAAACATGATAAATAATTGAAAATTATATAAAACAACATCTTTTACCTCCATCAATAAGTGATACATGCAAACAAACAAATACTTGATCATCAGCGACATCTGGAAGCATCGGGATTAACGAAATAGAAATATCGGCCCCATATTAAAAAAAATCGCCCCTGCTGGAAGTAAAAGGATCGAAACCATAACCGTTTTAATGCCTCAGCTATCCATAAATATCCATTCGAATACGTCTTCTTTACTCCTCGATCCATTTGTATCACTAGGGTATCAATCCATCCTCCTGAATTATTATATTATCAATCAAATATATCCTTTTAAATCATTATATATCTGTCTTTTATGTATTCCTATCCATTTCGATACTTATGTGCTTATTTCCTTTATACTCTCTCCATGAGTGGATCCTCTCTGTTGGAAGTTTCGAAATGAAACTGAGGCCATTTGTATCCGAACAACTTTAAATCTCTCCAATCTGTGAAGAATGAATGTGAAAGCTAAATTCAGTCCGCATGGGTTTTGCCGATTAAGATTCATTCTTTTTTAGTCCTAATTGGTGGCTCTAGTTCATTCCGAATGGCATTGAATGATTCCGTACTTCAATCAGGATGATTCCTGATTCATTCCGACTGATTCCGTGTCATTCCGCCATCAGACTGAATTATTCCGCATCGATCGGAATAAAATTCTCATACCGTTTCGATCCGTTATATTGACGTAAGATCATTCCGAATTATTTCGTAACATTCCTCCTTCAGCCTGAATGAATCCCTTTTCGTCCAAATACAATTTCCATTCCGTCTGAATCAGCCAGATAACGCGAGCTCATTCGGACTTTTCCGTGCTGTTCCGAGCTCAGTTTTCATTTCTGGGACTGAATGAACATCCAGTAGCGTCCATGACTTCACGAACTCCGACACCCTGGCAATACTCAACAGAGAACGGAGTCCTCACAAAATCAACTCCTAGTGGAAAACCCAACCCTTGGATAAAATCAAGACCCTGTGGGAATCCCTCCTCTTTGTAAATCTACACATCTCCGTGGATCTCTGTACTAGGAGTTCCAGCAACAGTAGTACCTCTAGCCTGGAAATATTTTCCATAGCACGAACTTCCTTCCGAACCACCCCCCACCACGCCGAACAAAAATTTCAGCCATTTTATGAACATGGCCAAGCCCGCACAAAAACTAACCCCTATAAGAAATCAAGGCCCTGTGGGAGACTCTCCAACAGTAAAGGAACAGCTCTCTGCGGGAAACTCAGCGCACGTAACGAATCATCCCGTGCAATTAATTCGCTCTACTCTTGGGAAAACCCTGGCGATGAATCATTTCTCGGGGTGAAATTTATTCCCTGTGTAAATTATTACGTGTAATTAGTTATCTCCTGTGAATAATTCCTACGTCACTCGTTCAAAAAACATCATCCGCCTGCAAAGATTTCGCTCTCCCCTTCGAAAATAAGACCCATATCGTAAATCGACCCCCCCCCCATAAAACCACCTCCTTTTGATAAATCATCCCGCTATTGGACATCCACTCCCCGTGGGAAACTCTCCAGTAAAAAAATCGAACACCTGTGGTAAATAATTCCCTTTTTTAAAAAACCCGATAGTATTACTCCACCGTAACGGTGCTTGGGAAACAAGTTCCTTTTTAAGACTTGGCAGAAATACGGGCATTCTCAATATACACGATCTTAAGTGTTCACTGGAAAAAACCGCTTCGCAAATACCTCAATAGATTTCCTCAGTCGCGTTATCACAGCCAAAGTTAACTTCCTCCAAAGTGAGCACGTTAATGACGTACTTTAGGCGCCACTCCTCCAAAGTCAAAAAAAGGTTTGCAAGTTCCTAGGTATTAGTGGATAGGTCTAAGAATATGTTCCCCAATTTTCCCATGCAGCCGGACTAGAGGAAACTGAAAACCAGAAGCAGAGCGTTCCTTCCAAAACGTAAAAAAACTATTTCAAAATACCCTATGCTAAGGATGCCCTATTCCCGGACTACCCTAAAACTTACAAACTGACGCAAGTGCTGTAGGAAGGAGAGCAGCGCCAAATTTTTCCCCACCTAGTCTCTTCATGAACCTCAGGAAATGAGCTTTCCAACTAGGAACTCATTCTTTCACTGTTGAAAAATGCCTGATAAGTCAAAGATCCTGCCTGTGGCCTTAGCGGAAGCCCCCTCTGGCCTGAATGACAAAAAGGATCCCATTACCAATGAACGCCTGCTGCACACTGAAAATAGAAGTCACGAGTCTGAAAAACCCCGTACCCTGCGGCCATTAAAACGCGAGACCTGTGAGACGATATTACGAACACCCAATTGGCGGATGACGAGAGATCCAAACTCGTCTCCAAACATGAACACCTCACGTCACTTCTGGTTCTCACGAAGAAACAATCTGTCTTTTTTCAACAGCATTCCCTCAACGAAGGTGGTCTCTGGAGATCTTTCGGAGCAACGTCCTGCTCCTAACATTTTTACCCGCCCGCCGTGACCACCAACGCCCCTGGGAACAAGAAACACTTGGGAAACCATCGCCCTGGACCTAATTGACCTATAACTCTGATCAGGCCAAGGAAAGACCTACCTTTTCGTAGTGACCGACATTTTCTCGAGATGGGTAGGGACCTTCACCCTGGGTAATGCAAAAAGCTCCCAGGTTATCGCCACAGAAGAACGCGAGGTTTTCCGTCGTTACGGCTATTCCAGAGCCCTACTTATCGATAATGGACCCCACTTTACAGATAACAAATAGATCAGCGGTGGCCAAAAACGGTCCAAATGCTGTTGGCTGTTAATTGAAAATTATTGAAGTTATTTGTTTAAAAATATGTTCAAGTTTTTTTTTGAAAATGATTGCTAAATTAAATAATTTAATTTAGGTATTACAATTTAATTAAAAACATTGAAAACAGACAAAAATTCTGGGTATGAATGGGTCAAGCTCTAAACTCCCAATATACACCATCTAAAATAAGACGCGAACTCTACGTGTAAATGGTATTAGCAATAAACTTTCCACTTTAATATTGAAAACATTTTGCTTTTCCCTCCGTAAATTAGTTTCCGTCTCTCATCTATTTCAATACTTTTGAATATGTCGTAGCCCACAGACTGACCTTAAGTTCATCACAATTCCTTCAGAAGATCTTCCATAGAACACCTTAAACGAGAATATTTTTAAACAACCCCTAACAGCAAACCCTTACTGAAATTATGAAGGCTATCTGACATAACTTTAGTTTAAACTTTAACTAATAATCCAAATTAATATCAATTCACCACAATTTCTCCAGAAGGTTTTCCTGAAGATACCCGAAACGACAATATATTTTATCAATCCCGAACAGCAAACCCTTACTAAAATGAGAAAGAGTATTTGATATAAGTTTAGTTTAAACTTTAAATAAAATAAAAAATTAAACACAATTCATCACAATTCCTTTCTAAGACTTCTCTTAAGGTGGTTTCCGAAAAAATCGATCTCTGGTAGAATTGTTTGAAGTTGAGCTTCTATTTCAAGTAGAATGGTTTTTTTATATGCTAAATTAATTTCAAATTTTTCTACCACATTAATGTCAAGATAATTAATGTTAAAGATGACTGCTTTTAGTGGTGCCGTTCGATAAGATACGTTCTCGTGATCGTGTCGAGATCGCGTCGGTTTTTTCTCGGGTCGGGATCGGGTTTTCGATACCCGTGATCAGTTTTCTCTCGGCTCGACTTTGGCTCGGAATGCGATATATCGACTCGGGATCGAGTCGGGTTTTCGATCCTCCTTCGCCAGATGTGGTTCTGTGACGTAGCGGTCCACAGAGGGTTGAAATGAAAAATGAGGTTTAAATTTTAAAAGGACATTTAGAACGCAATAATGCACCGATTTAAGATAATTTTTTTGTTGTACAATTCAGGACTAAATTTCCTAGAAAGCGTTGTGAGTTTATATTTAATTTTTTTGTTTATTCAATTTTTATGTTAATTCAAACAGCAAAAAGTGTCGTTTTTTGCATTTCATGATTTATCTCCTAGACACAATTTTTCTTATACTGCAAGTCACTAGGGTTCAATGCACAGCGGAATAAGAAAGAAGAAAAAAATTGTTACCTTATAAAGCTAATTGTTGAAAGCAAATTTTATTAACAAATGATCGACATGAAGAAATATTTGTTTTCAAAGTATATTATTGCTCTAAAATTGCTTGCTTTTATTTTTTGGATGATTAGTGGCCAACAAAATTCAAGACTGAATGTTATTGACCAATTCTATAAACAAATTCTATAAACAAATGTACAACGCAGACATTCATAGGCAGACACCAATGCTTTTTTTGTACTCTTGTTGTAATGACATTGCCAATGATGTTTTCTGGAAGAAATTTACCACCCGCTGATATTTGTTTATTTGATAAACAAAGTATATAAACAAATGCACATTTTAGGCGTTTTTAAGCGAAACGAAATCAATTTTTCTTCCAATCTTGTTGCAATTATAGTGCCAATGATGTTTTCTAAAAAAAAGTTGCCATGCATTAATATTTGTTCATTTTATGAACAAATTATATAAGCAAATTCACATTGTAGACGTTTTCAAGCACCAATATGTTTTACTAAGAATTTTTTCTCCAAACATTTTTTTTCATACAATTTTTTTGCAAACAAATTTTTTTGTCAAAAACTTTTTTTCAACACATTTTTTTCGACATTTTTTTTGCAAATAAATTTTTTTCAAAACCTTTTTTTCAACACATTTTTTTCAACAATTTTTTTTCACCACATTTGTTTCAAACTTTTTTTTAACGAATTTTTGTTCAACAAACTTTTTTCACAAATTTTTTCACGACAAATTATTTTTTTCAACCATTTTTTTCCAAACCTTATTTTTTTATCAAAATGTTTTTTAATCAAAATTTTTGTTGAAACCATTTTTGTTCACAAAGTTGAAAAATATTTTGTATGTGTTCAAAATTCATCTTCTTGGTGGACAATCGACGGAGAATAATAATCATCAAATAATTATTCTCCCGAAAATAATTCTTATGAGTAATATGAATATTGACACATTCATTTGAAAAGCTTGAAAATTCATCGTTTTGGTTGAAACTGAACTAATTATAT
>CAKNXH010044193.1:0-34823 GCA_932178445.1 Andricus quercusramuli
CATACAAAATGTTCTAAGGTTTCTAACGTCAGAATACGAGAAGAATGCTTCTTACGGAACCTTAAATAGTTATCGTTCCGCGATCGGATTAGTCCATGGTCCTGAAGTAGGAGAAAATCCGCAAATCAAACGTTTCTTTAAAGGAATTGTAAAACTTAGGCCACCTGCTGCAAAATATGATTCTACATGGGATCCGGCAATTGTTTTAAATGCATTGGTTAATTGGGGTGCAAATAATTTACTTTCCTTAGAGAAGTTGACATTAAAATTAGTGACCTTGATAGCACTTATAACGGGTCATAGAATACAAACTTTGTCTTTAATTGATATCAGAAACATCCGCAAAGTAAACGACTGTATGGAAATTAAAATTCCGGATAGAATCAAAACTTCTGCTGTGAATAGAGTGCAGCCTACGCTTATGATTCCGTTCTATAAAAAAGATATAAATGTGTGTCCAGCTACTGCATTGAATGATTATTTAGATAGAACAAAACAGTTACGAAATTCGGAAAATAAGTTATTTATATCGTTTAAAAAACCATATAAAGCTGTACCAACACAGTCGTACAGTACACGTCACGCCTCCACGTCAGCAGCCAACAGGCTGGGTATAAACATTGATCTTATTAGAAAAACTGCCGGGTGGACTGATAAATCAGAAACTTTCGCTAAATTCTACAAGCGTGATATTGTATCTAATAGGACTGCATTCGCGTTGACAATCCTAAATAAGGATTAACATTAAGAGTTATATACAATTATATAGAACCTGTAATACATGTTTATTTACAAGAAATAAAAACATAAATAAATAAAAAGAACAATAACAAACTTTAAATAGCTACATTCTGATCTTGAGGAAGACGCGCAAAGTACAATTATAAGATTAAACGAACTTACCTGTAAGTGAAGTTCTATCTTAATTAAACGACGCGCCTCTTCCGAATAGATCAGTTCCCTCCCAAATAATTATATTCCCTATTCCTAAATCTTATAGTTAGGACCCAAAAAAATTTTTTTTTTTTGTTACGGTATGACTAAAAAACTGATAAAATCAAGTAAGAGAGTATGCTTAAACAGTTAGGTGGCGCTGACAGGAGCGTGAATTTCAAATTTTTAACTTTGAAGTTGTGGTAATTCGGCAGAGAATAGAGGGTACTACATTCTGATCTATTCGGAAGAGGCGCTTCGTACAATTAAGATAGAACTTCACTTACAGGTAAGTTCGTTTAATCTTATAATTCATTACATGAAGTTGTTTTGTATCTTTTTCAAAATTAGATCTAAAAATGAAAGGTGTAGCGGCAAACCATGAAAAACCGTCGGGATAAATTTTTCAGGAGAGAGAAAAAAACCATCTCCAAAACCGAATGACGAAAAAAAAAAAAAAAATTCCATGTGAAATTCCCAGTCAACATAAAACATTTGTCTGGAAGATTATAAACGCTTGAAAAGACAGTAGAAGGCTTAAAAGTGAAAAATTAAATAGAAAAAATCGTTTCTTAAAAAAAAATGGATTTTACGTTATCACAGCGTTATTTGTATACAAAATATGCAGTTTATTTTTATTTTGTAACTATTTATTACAATAACAGGATGTAATCAAATACAAAGATTTAAATTTTTGTATGATCATCACAGTTTATCGAGATAAAACCCCACTATCGGTTCGAATTTGGATATATCCTTTTACCACAATGTTAGGTAGAATTTTAGTGAATTTATAAGCCTATAAAACGTGTTTTAGTAAAAAATTGCACTTCCATGGTTATAAGATGTAGTTAGTTGCATAACTATTTCTTTTTTTGCATCCGCTTTAGGAAGAATAAATCATTTGCATTTCATTTTAATTTACAAAAGATATATTTTATTAAAAAATAATACGTACGATTATTTTTATTTAGTCATGTTTCAAATAAAACAATTTACTTTATGATTTTTAATAAAAACGTGATGAATGAAATGATAAAGGGCCTGCCAAGGAGTAGAATGAGCTTTTGTAAATTTTAATTGAATAAAAATCATATGATTTTTACCCGAATTGTGCTTTCTGAATATTCATTACTTTTGAGCAATTAAATTAAAACTTTCAAATTTTTTAATGGATTATTGAAAATATTACACATGTTTTATATTAGTACTTTTCGCAGAATAAAAAAAATATTATAAAATCATAACATTTCGAAGAAGACTTGAAATTTATTAAAAATTTTAGGCTGTGTAATTTTTTAAATAGAAAATTAGCATTTTTAAACAAAAATCATCAAGATTAATCGTTAATACTGCAGTTGAAAAATTCTACAAAATTTGACAAAAACCTTTATCAAAATGTATGGTAAAAAAATATTTTAAAAAATGTAGCTAAAGAATTATTAAAATAAAATTATATAGTGACGTAAAATTGAAAATCTAAGTTCATATTTAGTTCAACTTTTAACGGAGTATTAATTTTTTTAACCTTCTAGTATTGATATTTTTTTAAATTTGTATCATGTAATAACAAAAATATATAATTTCTTTTTTTTTGTGATACTACGAATTTCAATTTTGATTTTCTCGGAATAGGATCATTTTTTTGGATCACAGCGGATAAACTTTCATACAATGCGGAAGAAATGATAACATAACCAAAATAAATTTTTCTCTAGAATTCATTTTAAACTTTACCAAACTTTCGAGTAAATAATACATTTTTTACTTACAAAGATTCACCGAAATTTGTCATTCTATAACCGAATTTAAGAGTATCATTAAGATTGTATAATTTAAAGTTTGCTTGACTTTACATTTGCAAAGTTTGCTTTCACTAATATTAAATTTTATCCAATTTTTCCTCAATGTATGACAGAGTAGTTTTTAATAATTACACCACGTGCATTAATGTCTACTTTTGAAAATCTTTACTGTACATTTGGAAACTTCAATCTGCGCTATTAAAGTTCCCCAAACTGCTATGTATTATTTATCCTTTTGCACGTCAAAAATTATTACAATAATGTCAAGCATTCTCCTTTTGGTCCAATTATTATTTATAATAATCATATGATTATTCATATGATTATATGAATCATATGAATCATATGATCTATAATAATAATAATAATATATCGCGTAAGAATAATTTAATCATGAATTCAATTATTTAACTGCACTCTCATCACCAAACTGCACATTTGGAGCCATTAAGCGGCTGCCTATTTTCATTTGTTTTCTATGGATAAAGTATTCGTAAACAAATACCTGTAAAAATCATATTATTGGATATTTCGAAATTTTAAACAATGTATTGCGTTAAAAAATTTTGAAAGAATATCTGTAATTTTCTTCATATTGTGCCTAACGTTGACCTCATTCTGGGAACAGGTAAAAGTAGGCGCTTCAAAAAAGAGACCGAAAACCCTATCTTTTTTTTAGAATTTTGCCCTCTAACTATTCACAATAATTTTTTAAGATAAGTGTGATTATATCGTTGAATTTGGAAGACATCAAGCTTTTAGATACATTATATTAAACAACTCAGATTTTTTTTAGCGAGCTGTAATCAAAAGATGTGAGGGGCCTCGACTTTTGGCACCGACTTTAGTAGCTATTATAAAATAATATTAAATGTATAAAACGATATATACAGCAATTTTCAAAATTTTCGATGCCGTCTCCTCTAGCTAGCTTTTCTAGAACCTCTGTAACACGTAAAATATGATATGATGAAAGAAAGATGAATGATGATGATAATTGATCATCTCTGGAGATCTAGATTGTCACTAGTCAGAGACAGTGTGGATCTGTAATTATCTCCAGTTTTTGTAGTGAGCAACAAAAAGTTGTTTTTAATATATGATAAAGTCGCATAAGAGCGTATAATTAATGTTTATATTCCTTTACGTATAAGAGCAACTTTATCTGGAAAGCCTCAGTTTTATTTTAATTCCCACAAAGGGATTTTCACTAGAGAAATCACACTCGGCATTCTCAATCTCTTATATTTTTACCCAAATTTTTTTTGCAGTCTATTAAGTCCTTCAGATGCGTGAAAATGGCAGTGATACTGTATGTGTCCATCGGTGTTTTAAGTGTCATCCTTTTATTGCTCTTTGACTACGTAAAAAATATTCAATTTTATAAACATGCTGCCAAAATTCCTGGGCCGAAGTCGTTACCTCTTGTTGGAAATGCTCTTAGTTTTCTTGGAGAGGATTCCTCTGGTAATTTTGTTGAATGAATATGAATTTTTTTCATTTATTCTATTCAACAATCACCTATTTTGCGCACATGTATCTCAAATAACTATTTTGCAACACCCACCTCAGAAGCTCACGTTTTCATGCTTCTAAATGGTGCCTAAAGGACTTTATTTGAGCAGACTGTGTGCAAAACAATTTTCGCGCATGCGCAGTTCAAAGATGGCTTACTTTAGGCACTGGTGAAAAAACTACGCATTTGCACTTTCAAGATGAGGTACTTTAGACACTGGCATAGGTAACTTTAAACACTGATGTTAGTATCTCCTTGAAATAAATTTAGATTTACCTTGAACAAATCTTTTAATGATTGAAGTTTTGTTTTTAGGGTTTCGTAACTTGCGTGAACGGACAATTCGCCTGCGGCTCATGCTGCGAAATTCAGACTCGCACACAATCACCTATTTTGCGCACTTGTATCACAAATAACTATTTTTCATTTCAAAAAATCGAAATTTCCAGTCTTTCTCGAAAACAAAAAGAGATGTGAAAAATGTCAAGAAAGAAAAGTTTTTCGTCAGAAAAATTTCTACAAAAAGATTTTACTCTCGATCCTATTGCTATTTTTCAATTTAAGGGGTTGTGCATAGTTTAAGTCAACTTTATTTCATATATTTGGTAAGGAGTGTCAAAATTACTTGTTAAACTTTCAACCAAAAAGATTTAATTAAAAATAAAGAATTAATTTGAACCAAAAAGGACGATTTTTCAACAAGATTTTCAACCAAGAAAGATCTTTAGTCAATAAAGGAAAAAATTTTCATCCGAAAGGTTAATTTTTCATGCCAAAAAGACGATTTTTCTACAAAACATTTGAAGTTTTATTTATATAGTTAAATTTTCAAACTGATAGATAGATTTTTAATCCAGAAGATTAATTTTATACGAAAAATACCAATTTTCAACAAAATATATTAACCTTGAACCAAATATTTGAATTTTCATCCAAGAATACTGATTTTCTACTAAAAAATGAATTTTTAACAAAACTCGTCAATTTTTAACCTAATAGTTGAATTTTCAACCAAGAAGATTATTTTCCTAGAAAACAGTTCAATTTTTCACTAAATTGTTCAATTTTCCAGCCAACAAAACAAGTTGTCTACAAAACAGTTGAATTTTCACACCAAAAATATAAATTTTCAACAAAACAGTTAATTTTCAGTGAAAAAAATTCATTTTTGACAGACAAAAAACAAATCTTCCACAATATAATAGTTAATATTTCAACTCAAAAATACTTGAAAAAATGAATAAGAAACAGTTATATTTAACCAACAGTCGCATTTTTTGACAGAAAAAAATAATTTTCTGCAAGAAAAAAATTAATTTTAAACAAAATACATAAATTATCAACCAAACAGTTGAATTTTCAACTGAGCAGATTAATTATTATCTACCGAGAAAGACGACATTTCAACAAAATACATACCTCTTCAATCAAATAGTTGAATTTTTAAATGATTTTTCACTATTTTACACCCTGTTTACGTATTGAAGTAATAAATATAGCAGTTTAAAACATAGTTGTTTAAACAATATATTATTGTTTATAACTATTTTCTTTTAGACATGTGCTAAAAAGTTGCGATTTTCTAACTCTATCCTGAAAGCAAATTGCTAAAAAAAATAATAAATTGTTCAAACGATTTATGTTAATATCTAATTATTAGTATAAAGTTGTATTTTATGTATTAGAAACAATTTGCATAAAAAAGCCGTAAAAATCATGATTAGCGCCATAAACTCGCAAAACCCATTTTTTTACTAATGGGGTTTTTTGGGATCCCGTAAAACAGAATTATGGGGCTGAAATTTAAAAAATAATTTTTCATTATCATTCTATGGCTTCTTGTGAATACGAATGTTGCGTTTCAAATCGATTCAGCTGATTTCAACTCGATTCTGAATAAAATTTACAATAGCGTCTTTTTTTTCTTATGGGAAATACGTGTTAAACTTGATGGGGTCCACCACCTCGAAATACTTTTTTTTTCAAAACATAAAAAAATGAATCTATTTTTGTGTGGAATCGAACAAATTTCCGAGCGAAATTTGGAAATAAAATTTTTAAGCTCTTGAAGGATGTTTTAAATATTTGAAATTACAAGAATTTAACTTCTTATTTACGAAGTGTTCAGTTAAAAAAATTTAATTTTTCAATTTTTAATGTTTCTAGCTTAAAATTGCTTGGAATGATATCATGTTCAGCATTTTAAAGTTTGTTGATTGATGGTTTAATTTAAAGCAGAGAAAATGATAACGTGGGTTTATATTTTTGGAATTGAATCTGAATCTTTGAACTTTATAATTATTTTCAAGTAAAATATGTAATGAAACTTCGACGGAAAAAAAGAATTATTAACAAAGTACTTCAAACTTCGAACAAATGGTTTAATTTTGAACCAAGTTGATTAATTTTCTACCAAAAAATACGAATTCTCAACAAAATACAAGAATTTTTTACCAAATAGTTGAATTTGCAAATAAAAAGGACTATTTTTCAAATTTTCAATAACAAAAATTGAATCGAAAAATCCTAAACAAACAAAAAATTAGTTTTCCGCCAAAAAAAATTTTTGTCTACCAAAAAAAGAAATTTTCAACGAAGGAGTTCATTTTTCAACCAAACAGATGAATTTCGAACTAAAATGATAACTTTTTAACCGCAAAAATAAATTTTTTTGAAGCAATTTAAGATTCAGCCAAGTAGTTGACTTTTCAACAAAAAAAATGTTACGCCTAAAAAAGATTTTTTTTCGAACAATACAGTCGAAATTTTCAACAAAATGTTTAAATTTTCAACCTACAAAAGATCAATTTTTAACCATAAATTGATTAGTCAAATTTTTAATTAACAGATAAATATTCAATAACAACAAAAAACGAATTTTCAATAGAATAGTTAAATTCACAACTCAAGAGATGTATTTTCAAATAAAAGCAAGAATCTTCAACCTAAAAATGAATATTTGACAAAGTAGTTTAACTTTCAATCGAGTAGTACAATTTTTAATAAAAAAATATGAATTCTGAACGAAAATTTTCATAGTTGATATTTCAACCAAAAAAGATTTTTATGTTAAATTCGAATGTGACCAAAAGGATTAATTTTTAACTAAGATTTATTTTCTACCAATAAACACTATTTTTCAACCAAATAGTTGAATTTTTAACCAACGAATATGAATTCTCAATAAAAAATGTATTAGTTGATATTTCTACCTAAGACATTTCCATTTTAATTCAAAAGTAGTTGAATTCGACGAAAAAGATGAATTTAATATCCAGATGATTTACTTTTAACCAATAATGATGAATGATCCTAATGAGTTAGATGTACTGACGGAATCAGTAATTTTGAATGATCTTAACTGTAACTTTCATTGATTATATGAGTCATTCTGAATGGCATAATGAGTAACTTTCACTAATTAAATCAGTTATTGAGGAAGAATTGTAATTCAGTCAATCGAAATTACTGATTTTTCAGTCAAAACATGCTTGAATAATTCAATCAGTCAAATTTTGACTGATTTAAATTCAGAGTGAGAATTACTGCAAAAAAGAAACAAATATTAAAATAATTATGAAAAATAAAATTTGTTCTTTATTTTTTAATACCTGAACAAGCACTTTCGGACGGACAAGCATCAACAACTGTAAATTTGTGATTGTGGATTCTCTTTGGTTAAAGCTCCTTTGCTTTGAACGATCACATTCTCATGTGCGAATTTTTCTACATTGTTTTTAACACTATTATATCAAATGTATATTACATTCACTGCTGTACCTCGGCCTGGGATTGCTTTTTCAGATATTGCAAAATAAAGTACAAATTTTGTTTATCAGGAATACTCTAATATTTGTTTCTTATTTTGCATTAAATTTTATTCTCAGAGAACCTCAGAAGTGTATTATAACAACTAATATATATTGTTACAATAATTCATAATATGCATTGGTATTGGAACAAAATTATTTGCATTGCCTTGTTTTTATAATTAGAAGAAAGTTCGCATCCTAGAAAGAAAGACAATTTTGTTATTATACATTTTATTGCAACATGTGTCGTTTTTCCATCAAATTAATTTGTTTATTTTCAATGTAATTTTTTACGATTTGAACCAAAATACGCATCCTGGCGTAAAGTGGTTCTAAGAAAATTTGTAGATTTAATTAAGGCGAAAAATTTGTTGAATAAAATTTTAATGTAGCTTCTCTCGTTTTTCCAAAAAGTTAATTTTGTCTTTTCATTTTTTTCGCCTCTTGTGTGGTTTTTCAAAAATTTAATTTTTCTATTGTCAATGTTATTTTTACGATTAAAACCAAAATTACACGTCCTGTCAAAAAATTATTGATAACAAATTTGTAGTTTTTTTTTTTTTGTTTGAATAACTTTCGTCTATCAATTCTTGCATAGCTTGTGTCGTTTGTCCAGAAATTTAATTCTTTTGTTTTTAATTTTATTTTTCACGATTATAACAAAAACTACGCATCCCATCAAAAAATGATTATTAACAAATTTACAGCTTTCTTTTGAATGAACAAATTTTGTCGATTTATTTTTTCCATAGCCAAAGTCCAAGATAGTCCAAAGTTCTATCCTTTTCTTCTTAAGGTCACATGACGAGTCAGTCACGTGACCGGATTCCTACCTTACAGACACTTTTTTTATTTGTAATCTTATGTTGACAGGAATAGCCACATTGTGTTGAAAATTTAGGATAATAAATAAGAAGGACTAAGGAATGCGTTCCTGGTCCTAAATTTTAATAATTATGCAAAAAGTTTTTTTTGTAAATAATTTTTTTTGCTTTCTGCATAATTATTAAAATTTAGGACCAGAGACGTATTCCTTAGTCCTTCTTATTTATTTTCCCAAATTTTCAACTCGATGTGGCTATTCCTGTGAGCATAAGTTTGCAAATGAAAAAAGTGTCGGTAAGGTAGGAATCTGGTCACGTGACCCACTCGTCACATGGCCTTAATTTCATTTTTTACTATTAAAACAAAACCTACGCGTCCTATCAAGAAGTAATTGCGAAAAAATTTGCCGATTTTTTTTAAATGCACAATTTTTGTCTTTTCATCTTTTTTTCGTTCCTTGAGTCGTTTTTCCAAAAATTTCATTCATTTATTTTCAATGTTATTTTTCATGATTAAAACAAAAACTATCCTATCAAAACATGATTCATAAAAAATTCGTAGCTCTTTTTTGGATGACAAAATTTCGTCTATTCAGTTTTTACGTAGCTTGTGATATTTGTTCAAAATTTGATTCTTCTATTTTTAATTTTATTTCTTATGATTAAAACCAAAATTACGCATCCCATCAAAAAATGAATATAAAGAATTTGTAGCTCTTTTTTGGGTGAACAAATTTTTTCTTCATTTTTCCGCAGTTTGTGTCGTTTGTCGAAAATTTGATTATTTTATGTTTAATTTTATTTTTTGCGATTAAAAAAGAAAACTACGCGTCCTATCAAAATATTATTAATAACAAATTTGTAGATCTTTATTTGAATCGCAATTTTCGTCAATTCATCTTTTTTCGTATCTTGTATAGTTTGACTGCAAAATCGAATTTTTTATTTTTTATTACTTTTTTGTGCGTCAAAATTTCAATTTTCGATTTTCCAATCAAATCCAAAAAGTTGTTATGATAATCTTGTAGAGCGTTTGAAAAGCAACGTTTTTCTCTCCTTGATTTTTTTGCATATCGTGCGTTGTTTGGCTTTAAATTTTCATTTCCTCTGTTTTTTTTTAATTTTGTAAATGCTGTAACTCTGGTAAATTGCTTTTTATCGAAAAAAGTCATCAAGATATTTTGTGGACTGTTCGTCTTTTTAAGCACTACAAATAGCCGTACACGGAATTTTCAAATCCTGGAAAAAATTGTCTAAAAAATTCTAAAAATTCTCTAACTCTTTAAATTTTTATCCAAAATGGCTGGCTAACGAACCTGGCCTTCAGTTTAGGAAAGTAAAAGAGTGTACCAATAGGGTGGTCCAAAAATGCATTGGAAAAATTTTTTTTTGAATTTTTATCGGGACACCCCCCAAATTTGTTCGAATCCACACAAAAATAAATGCATTTTTTTTTGTTTTGAAAAAAATGATATTTAGGGGTGGCACAAGCCCTATGCAGTTTAGCATGTATTTCCCATAAGAAAAAAAGACGTTTTTGTAAATCTTAGCCAGAATCCTCAATATTATCTCAATCGAGTTGAAACTCAATATTTCTCTTCGCAATTAGCCATAGAATATGAATAAAATATCACTTTTCAAATATCACCCCCATAAATCTGTTTTATAGGGTCCCAAAGAAACCCCATAAGTGAAAAAATGGCTTTTGCGAGTTTTTGGTGCTAATTATGATTTTTTTGCAGTTTCTTTTAATGCGAATCGTTTCCAATACATGAAATATGACTTTACACTGAAAATTATATTGTTTAATGAACTGTTTAAAGAATTTATTATTGTTTTTAGCAATTTTCTCATAGAATGGAGTTAGAAAGACGCGGTTTCTTCACAAATCCATTTGTTGTCCAATTTTCGATAAGAGGGAAGTGATATTTCATCAATGTTAACAATAGTGATTGTTTAAACAATTTATGAAAATTATTAATAATATTATATTTGAATAATGCTAGAAAGATGCGGTTTTTTTTTAATTTCTGGCTTTTTGTCCAATTTTCATTTAGAGTGAAGTAATAATAAATTCAAGTTAACAAAATAATTGTTTAAACAATTTATTATAATTATTAATAACATTATATTTGAATAATGCTAGAAAGATGCGGTTTTTTTTAATTTCTGGCTTTTTGTTTAATTTTCATTTGAAGTGAAGTAATAATGAATTCAAGTTAACAAAATAATTGTTTAAAAAATTTATTATCATTGTTGATAATATTCTCTTTGCTTAATTGGTAGAATGTTGCGGTTTTTTCTGAAATTTTCAACGGCTTGTTTATTTGTCATTAGGCGTGACTTAATAATTAATTAGATTGAGCAAAAATAATTGTTCAAACAAATTATTATTGTTTATGAATATCTCCATCAATATCAATTGCGCCTGATAGTTGCGGTTTTTCGGCTATGTTTACTTTTCTGTCCTTTTTTCACTTAGTGAGGTTTTAATTAATTAAAGTTAACAAAAAAGTTGTTTGCACAATTTAATATTGATTTCTGCCTTTCGTGTAAAATAGCTTTTTTTCTTTGAATCAATTTTTTTCAAGCATTGTGAAAAGAGCAAAAATAATTCACTCAAAACAACAATACCTTTCGGAAAATCATTTTTGTTGTGGCTGAAAGAAGGACATAAAGGTGAAAATTGCTGGAAAACCGCAACTATCAGGCGCAATTGATATAGATGAAGATAGTCATAAACAATAATAATTTGTTTAAACAATTATTTTTGCTAAATCTAATTAATTATTAAGTTACGCCTAATAAAAAACAAACAAACAGTTGAAAATTTCAGAAAAAACCGCAAAATTCTACCAATTAAGCAAAGAGAATATTATTAACAATGATAATAAATTGTTTAAACAATTATTTTGTAAATTGAATTTAGTATCACTTCACTGCGAATGAAAATTTGACAAAAAGCCAGAAATTAAAAAAAAACGCATCTTTCTAGCATTATTCAAATATAATATTATTAATAATTATAATAAATTGTTTTAACAATTATTTTGTTAACTTGAATTCATTATTACGTCACTCCAAATGAAAATTGGACAAAAAGCCAGAAATTTCAACAACAAAAAACCGCATCTTTCTAGCATTATTCAAATATAATATTATTAATAATTATAATAAATTGTTTAAACAATTATTTTGTTAACTGGAATTCACTATTACTTCACTCCAAACGAAAATTGGAAGAAAAGTCAGAAATTAAAAAAAAAACGCATCTTTCTAACATTATTCAAATATAATATCATTAATAATTATAATAAATTGTTTAAACAATCACTCCTGTTAACATCGATGAACAATCACTTCCCTCTAATTAAAAATTTGTGAAAAAATACGGGTTTTCAACAAAATAGTTAAACTGTCAACTGAAGTGATGAATTTTCAAATAAAATTATGAATCTTCAACTAGAATAGATCAATTTTAAACCAAAAAGATAAAGTTTCAACTAAAACGATGAATACTTAACTGGAACAGTTGAATTTTCAACCAAATAGATGAATTTTTAAACAAGATTAATTTTCAAATAAAAAGATTAATTTTCGACTAAAAAATACAATTTTTCAAAAAAAATGCATGAATTTTTAACCAAATAGGTGAATTTTGAATTGAAAAAATAATATTTTCTAACCGAAAATGGAATAGTAACAGTTTTAGTTAATACAATTAATTTTAACCCAAACAGAAGAGCTTTCAACTAAAACAATGAATCTTCAACTAAAGTAGTTCATTTTTAAACCAGAAAGATGAATTTTCACCTAAAAAATGATTCATTAATGAACAAGAAGATTAATTTTCAAATAAAAAGATTAATTTTCCACCAAAAAATGAAATTTTTTAACAAAATACATAAATTTTTAACAAAGTAATTTACTTTTCAATCAAAGCAGACAAACAAATGAAAAACATTCAAAGGAAAATAAAGTTTTCAATCAAACAGCTCATGTTTCAATCGAAGAAATGAATTTTTAATTAAAACTGGAATACTTGAATTTTCAAACAAGAAGATTATCTTTCAAATAAAAAAAGATAACTTTTTGCAAAAAATATAATTTTTCTAACAAAATACATGAGTTTTGAACGAAATAGTTGAATTATCAACCAAATAGTTGAATTTTAACAAAAAAAAAGATAAACTGATTTTCAAAAAAGTAGTTACATATTCAACCAGGGAAGAATTTTAAATTAAAATGATGAATCTTCAACTTCCCGTGTGGAAACTGCCCAGCTTGGCCTCTTTTAATTCGTGGCCCTCTAGAGGCCCCACAAAGGCGGCCCACTTTGGAAACGCCCAGCTGGGCCCTCGCAGGGGCCTACATGTCTGCCCCTTTATTTTTTTCTACAAAAAATTCCAAGTCCACTTACCAAGGAAAACAGAAAAACTTCAAAAATTAGTCCAAAAACAATGATTAAATTATTAGAAAAAATCCAAAAAAATATTTGTATCATAATCTTGTTTACCTTCTTTGGGATTGTCGAACATATAGAAACATTCTCCATTATGCAGCTAAATTATAAAGCCAAAAATGACTGAATACAAAGATTAGGTTTTTATAAAATTTTCACAAAAAAATGGTTTCGGACCATTGTTTTGATCACGTCAAAAATGTTGATGGTCTGTTATGGTGAATGAGAAGTAGTGATTCTTCGAAAGAAAACATGGATAAGAAAAATTTAAATTTATTTAAGTTTATTTTTTATAGTTTTCTTTTGTTTTAGGTATACTAGTTTTAGTGTAAAAATATTTCAATTGATTATAATTCAATTCTATAAATAATGATTCGGAGGAAATATACATTTCAATTGTAATTTCGCGCCAAATTCCGCAGTGATTCCTGTCATCTCATTGGCTGACTGGATTCTCGATCCGGTTCCATTCCGGGTGTTACGTTCCGTTCCATGGTCCAATGATTCCCTTCGACACCACTTCGCGTTCGCCTTCTCTCCACGTGGTGCTTTTGAGGTTAAAACAACCAAATCGTATTATTTCTATTTAAAAATAGTGAATGAACGCCACGATGAGGCCTCCCCTATTATTAATCCTACGCAAACGTTTTCTGAAACTGCAATGTATCGATGTTTGGTTGGTAAGATTTCATGTAAAAAATATCTAGCTTCGTTCAATATTAATATTGTCATAGTATTATTTATCAAATCTAAATATTCTTATTATTTTTATAGCCGCTTTAAAATTACTACATGTGGATAAGGCGGGGAAGGACCTTACCGGAAAAGCATTTTCTACAGACGTAGGAACTGTGCTTACAGGTTCAAAAGATTGGGATGGAGGCAGAAAGATAAGATCAAAAAGTTCGAACGCCATCATTATAATAGCAGCTTTTTAAAAAAAAATAAGAATGGTATTCAAAGTCATTACCGATTTCAAAACATTAACTAAATATTATATACAAAGCGTCTTCAATCAAAAGTAATAATTATGAAATAAAATTCTTATTTTGCACTTATTACTTTTGGCAAAAGATGTTTTGTAAATAATAATATGTTAATTTTGTAGAACCGCTAATGATTCTGAATTGAACTCAATTTTAAAAAATTTCAAAATGCTCTTGCAGGGCAATAAAGGGGAAAACTACTTTAGGGCCTATGTGGGCCTTATATAGGGCTTAGCTGGGCACTACAGAGGGCCACCTCATTGGCCCTTCGTGGGCAGCCTATATAGGGCCTTCGAAGGTGAGCATGTCGAAACTATGTGGGCCCTTCATTGTTTGCCAACGTAGGGCCAACGTAGTAAAAGGGCAAACTACGATGGCCCTCTAAAATAATGAAAACTTGCATTTTGCTACGATCAGAAGTAAATTCCCGGTCATTTACTGGTCTTTTCCGGTCAAGTCGCCACCCTAAATATTAAAGTCTGTGCATTCCAATCTATAAAATAATTGGTGAAGTATATAAAAAATGCCTATAAATCTCTTTATTTATTGTGTAATAAGTGAAAGATAAATAAACAACTTTTCAGTAGCAAGGTTTCTTCTGAACGAAATTTTTCTTTTATAATAGAATGAAAGATTTAAATTACTTTTCGCATTTCAATAAAAAAATCGGTTAAAAACAAAAATTAAATCAAAGTTCTCGTGAAAAATTTAAGAAGATTTCCAGGTGTTCCAGCTTCAACAAAAATTCAAGGAGAATTCCAGGTTTTCAAGGTCGCTAGACACCATGTCATTCTATTGGATAAATGGCTAGCATAATCATTTGTGAAAAGTTGATCGAAAAACAAGTCAAAATATTAATTTAAAAATCATTGAAGAACGTTGCTTTTATTATAAATATTAATCGAATTTAATCAAATTTGCTGTATTATAAAAAATTCAAAATTTAAAAGTGAGCCACTGATTTGCTTTAGTTGAATCAAATTTGTATAGAGAAAATGTGAAAAAAGTATAAGAAATTGTAAGAAACAACTAATAATTAGTAGAAATTTTTTCTGAAGTAAATTAGTGGCTGACTCTTAACTAATTCAGATTCAGGGTGGCCTGAAAACTTAATTTTAAAAATTCCCAGACATTTGTCTGATGTTTCCCTGGCCAATTTTTCATTTTCAAATAAAAAAGATTAAACTTGAAAAGAAAACAGTTGCGTTTTCGAACAAATAACTGAATTTCTTAGAAGAAAGTTAAATTTTCAACATAAAAGGGATGATTTTTCAAACCAGAAAGACGAGTTACTTAAAAAACAGTTAAATTTTTATTCCTACAAGTTTGAATTTCAACGAAAAGATGAACTTTCAACAAAAAGTTTAATAATTGACATTTTAAAAACAAACGGAAAAATAAATTTTCAACAAAATAGTTAAATTTGAACCCTCGAGTTACATTTTCAACAAAATAATTAAAATTCTAACAAAATAGTTGAAAATTGAATCAGACGGTTGAATTTACAGCATAAAAAGATTAATTTCTAACGAAAAATGTAATAGTTGATATTTCAACCACAAAATATGTTCCACAAATAAGAAGATATTAATTTTAAAATCAAAAGGACAAATTTTCATCCAAAAAGATTAGTTTTCTACCAGAAATTACAAATTTTCAACAAAACATATGCATTTTCAACTAAACAAAATAAAGTTCCAACCAAGAATGAATAGGTGAAATTTTAAGTAAAAAAATCAATTTTCAACAAAAAAATCAAACGAATTTTCAACAAAATGTCAAATTTTCAACCAAAGGGATGATATACAAACTATAATTATAAATTTTCCAAACAAAAAAAGGAATTTTCAACAGAATAAAGATTTTTCAGTCGAAAAAGAAAAAAAATACACCCAAATTGTTGAACTTGCAAGCCAAAAGACGAATTTTCTGTAAACTGGTTGAATGCTCCACCCTAAAATAGGCATTTTCGAAAAAAAAAGTTTATTTTCTGAACAAACAGTCCAATTTCTAACCCAAGAAGAGGAAATTTCCAATCAAGAAGATTAGTTTTCTACAAGAAAATTCGAATTTTGAACTAAATGCGAAAAATGTTCAACAAAAAATGGAAAAGTTTCATTTTCAGTTGAAAAAAATTAATTTTAAAATACAAAAACAAATGAAAAAACCTAACAAATATACCTTCAGCAATGAAAAAATGTCAAGAAGAAGTTCATATTTCAATAAAGTGGTTGAATTTTCAATTGAAAAAGATCAATTTTCAACAAAATAGTTAAACTTTTAACCAAAACAGATGAATTTCCAAGCAATGATGTTGCAGTAATAATTTCTACTAATTTTTACTTATTCTGATTCTTTTAAACAAAAAGGACAAATTTTAAAACAAATAGTTTAATTTTTAACAGAAAATATAATTTTTGCACAAAAAGTAAATTTTCTACCAAAATAATTGAATTTTCAACCAAAAAAGATGAAATTTGATTACTGTTCGTTAACTTATTCATCATAACAGTTTAATTTTTAACCAAACATTATGACTTCTTAATGAAATTGTTAAATTTTTAACCAAATAATAATATTTGCAACTAAAACCAAATTTTAATTTTATGTTAACTCATAGAACAGCAATTTCAAATTTATTATCTTTCACAGTTTAAAGAAATGGGCAGGAACAAATTTAGCGAAAACCGTTCAATTGAGCGTGATTCGACAGAAATTTTAATTCATTTGAAAAATAATATTGCAAATTTTTTTTATTTTATTAAAGATATGATAGAGAGGAAAAATGTTTTGAAAAATATCAATGTCCCCAAATTACATAATTAATAAATAATTAAGAATCTAATACTTCTAACTTGTTTTCATTAGTTCAAATATGGCGTGCTCATCGAAAATTGATTCAACCTGCTTTTAATCCTGAAACTCTACGATCTTTCCTGCATGTTTTCGATAAACATGCAAAATCAATGACAGAAAGAATGGAAAAAGAACTCGATGGAGGTGAATTTCAAGTTAACCCCTATTTGGTATCTTTTTCTTTAAACGTTGCTTTAGGTAAGATTTGAGTTGAGATAAATAATCATACTTCATTGATGCGCATTTGTTGCATATTTCTTCAATTTTATCATTATCTTATTATGCTTTTAGAAAGTAATATGGGCATATCGGAAACTTCCGACTCAAAAATTTACACACGTTATACTGAAAGTTTGAACAGGTATAAGAAAATTAATTCATTTTATGTTTTCAAAAAGGCATTGATTAAGGTTGTATAATTTATATAACAGTTATCCGAATCATACCTTACTGATTTTTTTTTCACCCAATTCACGTCGACACAAATAATGTCATACGGAGTGAAAAGTTTGGGAAAATAAATTAGAGGCACTGCCCCCCTCCCCCCTTACTGTACGTAATTTATGATTTCCAGAAATAATTAGTTATGTGACTTAAGACTCATGGAAATTTTTTGCATAAAGTATAATACAGGCTGGGTAATGTCAGATTCATACCGACTCAATACCCCCCCCCCCACCCTGCACTTGCCAACAAATGTCCAAAGAATCCGCTTCCGCATTAGTTCAGGAACATAGGGGTTATGCTTCTACGTAGTAGTCTGGTAGTACACTAGAACTTGAATTTACTAGCGGTTTCGGGCACGCCTAGCAGTGGCCTTGATGGTGAATCTAGACGCCCAGACGTAACAAGTCAGGGCCGTGTGAACCATTTCCAATTGGAATACATAATATTACACATCAAGCACGCTTGAGTACCCGCGCACTGCGCCTTTGTCGCTACGCTGGTGGTAGTTACGGATAATTGAGCAACCGCCTCTTGGCAATATTTCTGGGAACGCTGTAGATCCGGACTCATTTAATTCAAGTTCCAGTGTAGTCTCAGCTGTGGTAGAGATATACGGACCGAGAGTTACGGAAAAAACTTTGGCAGTCGAGGCTAAGGCGTCTTGTCGACAATATTCACTTATAACGTAGTTTATGAACGGTTCCTGAAGTACAAATCGGATAAGTGTTACACGACCTCGATCCTTTTTTTTTATTATATTAAATTAGTAACAGAATCCTAGAACTGATGATGGTGCGAAGTTATAGTTTTTGGTTACATCCAGATGTAATTTTCAATTTAACCGAAATGTCAAAGGAGACTCACAAATGCATTAGCTGGCTGAAGAGTACAGCACATTCTGTAAGCAATGCACAGCAGAATATACGTAATTTGTAATTGAATTTAACTATTTCTACATCGAAACACACAAGTTATAATTTTTACACTTTTTAGATAACTGCAAAGAAAAAAATGAATTTGCAAAAACCTGTTGAAGCTAAAGGGGGTAAAAATATAATTATATTATAAAAATACATGTGAGTATAACATTTATAGACAATAATATATGGATAATCCATAGGTCAATTTTCAGATGAAATTACGAATCAGAGAAAAGGATTTTTGGAAATATTCTTAGACCTAGAAGGTAAGCAGAAATTATCTGATCAAGAGATTTGTGACGAAGTAAACCTAATGATAGCGGCGGTAATTATACTCAGTGCTTCTCGAGGAAACTTTCAGTTTCTGAAATAATACAAGAATATTTATGAATTACCATAAAAATTTGTGTGCAATTACAAGCGTATGACACTGTAGCAGTCACTCTTCAGTTCGTAATGTTGTTATTGGCGTCCTATCCTGGCGTACAGGTAAGACAATCAATTTTGAACAGAAATTCTTACGAACTTAATAATTTTTGTTTTAATAAGTATTGTATTGTAAATTAGATATTCAATTTTGATCAACGCTTCATTTAACTAAAACCAGCCCCATGCCTCTTCTCTGTGGAGGCCCGTGGAAAATATTGTCATGAGAGTTGACGGTCGCTGTGTGGCGGCGCCTGCTATGCAGTTGACCTAGAATTCAAATAATGCAAGGCGAATATGTTTAAAAAAATGTTTGTTAAGTAAAAATAATTTTCTGATAGCTCTTGGTAAAAGATAATGATCGTTAGGATCTTTTTAATCTTTTGAGTTAAAAATAATTTGTGAAAATCGTAAAATTCACTGCTTTTAGACGCAAATCCCAATTCATTCCTACTAACTACAACAAATTATTTTTTATGCGCAATTAAAAGAGACACATAATTATTTGTGTAATTTTTAAATATCCAAAAGAAAATAGTCTAAACTGTATAATATTTCTCATCATAATATATAATATAATATTTACTTTGTTTATTTATTAATTTAAATTCATTTCGGGTTTTCAAATATTTTACTAAACAAATTTCGTGTTTTAATGAACTTCTTATAAAGGGGGTAGGTAAAATTAATAAAATAATGTCCAAGTTATAGAATGAAACATTTTTTTCATACATATAGAAGTTTTTAGTGAAAGTTAAGTATCACACATACATATGCTTTCACCGCAACAACAAATTTATAATAATTTTTTAATAGAAAATAATAAATTGTATACATAACTATATATAAATTTCTCATGCCTGTTATTATTTATCATATGTTATTTAAAGTTCAAAAAATGAAACTTGTTGAAAATGATTTACAAAATCGAGTTAATTGTAACTAATTTTGGAAAAGATCTCGGGGTGAAATTTTGAAAAAAATATTTCGGGTTTTCTTTATTTGACAATAACTATTTAGAGTTTAATGTTTTTCTTTTTCTCTTTAGGTACAAGTTGGAATTCTTATTTAATTCTGATGCTGTAGCGCTTATTTTGTTCCTTAAAAGATGGTGTGCAAATCTCATTGGTACATTTTTATTACAAATTTTAAATATGGAAACCTATTCTTTAGAAAACTAACGATTTTATAATTCCTAACTAGAAGTTTTTCAATAAAAACGTACCACTGAAAATGGTGAAATGTTTATTTCAAAAGTTCACATCGGGTTCTTTTCAAAAACTTGTCATAATTAACAATAAAATATTTACCTCGATTTCATAAATAATTTTTAACAACATTTATTTTTTAGCTTGAAATAACATTAGTTCATGTTTAATTCAAAAACAAGTATAATGAAAATTCCCTTTTCGTCTTAAATCTTAAGCTAAATTTCATGAAAATAGTTATGCCGAAAAGCAAATTTTCAAATGAATTCATTAAAATTAATTAAATTTGTTCACAATGTATATTTTAGGTTCGCTTTTTTAACCTTGAAAATTTGAAAATCAGAGTTTAAAAATCCTTGAAAGGCTTCAACATTTCATTTCAAAATAATAAAACTTCTGCACGTTGTTTCACATTTTTTCAAATTATGGATTAATTTTCAAATTTTTACAGACCTATAAAACATCTTTTAAAATGACTCGAATTCTTTCGCTTAAATCCTGCAAAATCAAAAATATTCACTTAAAATCTTCCAGATTCATTTTCGACGATTTCAGAATTCTTTTTAAACCTGTTTAAATATTCTCTTAAAATTTATTTTTCAAAATAAAAGGTCTTTTTCAATTTTCCTAGAGATCTTAAGAAAATATTTCTTATTCTTTTAAAGCCTTTCACAATTCATAAAAATCTTTTACATTTTTCGTTCGAAACGTGCACAAATCTATATTTTGTTTTAAATTAGGCCATGGGCTATTTGTACCGAAATTTCAGTACGAATAGCTAAATTTTGTCGGTGTATGCAGACACTTTGTATAAATTATTTGAAATAATTCCAAATTTTAAATGTAATGTTCAAAGTTTAGTTTTTTGTTTAAATTTGAATATTTGATTCACAATTACTTATTTTAAATGAACAGTCAAAAATTAAGTCTTTAAGTATGAATATATTATTTTGAAGCTATTCTACAATTTAAAATATTTTATAAAGCTTCGATCATACGTTTACATTTGCTCAACTACTGAGACTTTCCAATTTAAAAAGTTTAATCTTTAACGTTAAAATCTTAAAATTATTAAATTTTGAACGGATTTCGCATCATCTTGTAATAGTTATTTGTGATACGACTCATGCTTCGAACCGCAGGTGAATGATGCAATCATACGAGTTAACAATCACCTACGCGCACGTGTATCACACGCTATTTTTTGCAACGCCCGTCCGAAAAAGTTAACAGGAGGTGGTAACGGAAAATACTAATTTTATATTGCTTATGTTACAAGTAAAGACTTAAAAGAAATGAAATATACAGAAAGAGTAATTCAAGAGTCGATGAGACTGTTTAACACCATACCAATTGTTTTACGGAAAGTAGAAGAAGATCTTGAAATAGGTTGTTTATCGTTTCATTTGTTTGACACTTTTCTAAATGAATTTCCAAGTATTTATCGAAACGAAAATTCTATTTTCAGGAGGCTACACATTGCCAAAAGATACCACGGCTTTCTGCTTTATATCAAAGGTTCATCACGACGAAAAATACTGGCCTGATCCACTGAAATTTGATCCTGATAGATTTCTTCCTGAAGAAGTCGCGAAACAGAATCCAAACTGTTACATGCCCATCAGTAGTGGACCTAGAAACTGCATAGGTTAATACTTTAATTAGATAATTAAATTAGGAAGACTCATTTGGTACCTTTATGCTATACTCACCAATCAGGGTTAGCAACGTAAACTCTCCAATCTCGTTTTGTGGTTATTCGCCCAGCTAAAAAATCCTGTACAGGAACGTCGGAGGATCCTGGACATCTTCCTAGACACGATCCTGTACAAAAACATGCGCAGTTAATCTTGACGGTTCCAGTGTAGGAATTTGTCGAAGGAAACTGTACATGATCCTGCAATTTAACCTGCACCGACAAAGGAACCTTCGCAGGATCAAGTGTAGGTTCCTGTACAGGCTCCTTTGCGGAGTAAATTGAGGCACGGATTCCTGTGCAGAAACACGTATGCGGTCCTTTTCAGAAAGTCGTCGCGAAAACTCTCGTCGCCTAAAGCTATGAAGCTGCTTTCATTTGTTCCATTGAAGATCAAGCTTACTATCTAGAGAGCCAAGCCACTAGCGAAACCTCGTTCCTATGCAGGTTCATTTGTAGGATGCTGAACAAGGTCCTCTAAGGGAACCAGCATTTCAAATCACTCTGTGAAGGATTCTATATAAGATCATTCACACACTAAAACATGGGGTATCAAACTGTTGCAGCCATTTTGATCCCGAATTTCAACTCAATATGATTCGCTTTAGAGGATCAATGAAAATTAAGGAGAACAACTTCAAGGCGTATTAGCATCAGTATACAAAATAGAATGGCAGTTGTCGATTTACAAAAACATTCCTTTCTGCCAAATTCAAGTTCTGCAAATCGATAGTCGATCGTTGATCGAGATTTTCTGACATTTGTAAACAAACCCCCACAACCTCACTAATCATAAATTTGAATAAACGGAGCTAAGTAAGTGATTTTTTTAAAAATGGATTAACAATTTAATTTTAAACGTTCATCACCAATTGCGCAATATTCAAGTAAGAGGTTTAAATAATTTTATAATGTGTTGAGTAGTTGAAATTTTATGACAGATGATTGATCTCGAAATTTGAATCAAGTTGGTCATGAATATAGGTATCAAAACGTTGCATCCTTTTCATCCATTTGTCCTATTTCGATATGATGCGCAGCTAGTGCTGATTGCGTGAAATAATTAGGCCTGAGTTCACTCTTATGTTCCTTTATATGTTGGCTCACCGCTCTCCAGGTTTCTCCAATATAGACTCTTCCACAAGAACAAGGGATTTTATATACTTCCTGACCCGACGCCGACACTGACGCTCCCAATCTCTGCATCGTAAAACATTTTCTTTTTTTGCCTGCCATGACGGCATGAACGCCGTTTTCCCAGGGACTCAGCCAATATCGCCAAACTTTTTAGCATTTTTCGCTTGTACCTGCTGCCAGAGCTCCTCCACGTCGCGAGGGTGGGCGACGGATCCATACTGGCTTAGTCCCTGGGTAAACGGCATTCATGCTGTCATAGCAGGCACAAAACGAAAGTGTTTTAGGATGCAGGGATTATGAGCTTCAGTATCGGCGTCGGGTCAGGGAGTATATAAAATCCCTGGTTCTTGTGAAAGAGTCTATACTGAAGAAACAGGGAGAGCGGTGAGCCAACTTGTAAAGTGAGTTTTGGTTAAGTTAGGTTAGTTGAAGTTGGGTCGCATCATTTGTAAGAATGAGACTCCGCTAATATAGGCTTTGTAAAAAAATCAGCCATCAAGGTAGTATTTCACAATTTCATATCATTTTATTGAGTTTTCTTTGAGGGCAATGTGTGGGATCAGGTCCGACAGTTATTCCGCATTAAATGCATCCTAAAATATAAGAATTGATATGCGTAATCCCCAGAACAGGAAATACTAATTTTTTCAAGTTTTTTAAGGTTAGGGTGAAACGCTGACTTGTAGGGCAAATTCTGACATCGGAATTGGATTCAGCGCGTGTGGTTGTATAATTAATTAATATGATAATTAATTCTTCGTAATTACAATTTGACAACTAAACTTGATCATATAATAATAAAGCTGCAATATGCTACTGGTTTTAACATTTTATATTTTTTATTTGAAGTAGAATTAAACAAAAAATATCTACCATGAAAAAGAGAAAAATTTCGAAAGACCATTCTGTTCAAAATGACATTGAATTACCTTAAAGTAATATGACACACAGTTATTAGACCTTTTGACTAAATTTGTTGTGGAAATGCATGCATTGACACTGATTCTCAAAAAAGAACTAAAAAAAATTTAATTGAATCAACATTTTATTAACAAAGTGAGCTTGTGCCACCTTTGAATGTCATTATGAATACCAGACTTTACGTTACACTTAGATTAAGATAATCCCGAAGGTTGCTTCATTCGACTTTCCAAAGCTTGAATTGGAATTCCTTGAAATTTCGTTCCGCAGATATAGTTTTCTGGTCTACAGTATGCAATACTTTTCTTTTTTTTTTAATGAAATTTTTGGGAAAAAGTCATACTTTCTTCACTCGTTGAGGATTTTTTTATTCATTTGAGAATACAAAATTCAGCCATCATAATTATGTCTTTGGTACTCTTTTCACAATTTCTATCGTAATTGGTTCAGCAGGATGAGCTAAGATTTCCACCCTTTGTTTAACGTTTATGATGGGTAGGATGTATTTCTTTTTCAAAATATATTTGAGAAGAATTCTGGCTAGAGCTGTCTTCATCTGCATCATGGCATATACAGAACCTAAAAACAAAGAAAAAAGCTGTTTTGTTAGCAAAATATTAGTCTGATTTAAAAACAAATTTTTCCCCTTAATTTCAGCAGAATATAGACCTATACAGTTTCTTGGTCCACCACTAAAAGGCATATAACAGTTTGGATTCCGTTTGGCGACCTCTTCAGGAAGAAATCTGTCAGGATCAAATTTCAGTGGATCAGGCCAGTATTTTTCATCGCGATGAACCTTTGCTATAGAGCAGAAAACCGTTGTACCTTTCGGCAATGTGTAGCCTCCTGAAAATAAAATTATCATCTAAATATATGATTAGAGATTCATTACAAAAAAGGCTCTAACAAATGAAACAATGACCAACCTATTTCAAGATCTTCTTCTACTTTTCGTAAAACGAATGGTACGGTGGAAAACAGTCTCATTGATTCTTGAATCACTTTTTCTGTATATTTCATTTGTTTCAAGTCTTCACTCGTAACATGAATGTTTTCCAGAATAACTTCACCGTATATATGATTCAACTCCTGATATATTTTTTCCTGGACAAAATCAGTTATCAATCAGTATTTGCAAGGCTTAAATTCACCTGAGAAAAGTTTTTTCTGATAAGTTTTAATACATCTTTTATGCTTCGAAAGTATCCTTTTTGGATATTTCGCGCGAAAATGAGGTATTGCTGATTTACTGGCATACCGAAAGTAGTGTTCAACCAATCAGGATTCTAAACAGTCCAACCAGGATTGGTTGAAACCCTGTTTCACAGATGTGACGTGTCAAAAGGTCACAGAGTTATTTGAGTATGGTTTTCGATACAAGTAAGGGGTTATCCAAAAATTACGTGAATTGTTTTTATAAAATCTTCACCCCCCCCCCCCTCCCTCCTTCAGCCACCCTTCCTCTTCTCTAAGATTTTATAAACTTATGAAATAAAATGTGGTAATAACAGTAACCATTTGGCTTTACGAAAGTAAAATTTTACAATTTCTGAGGGAAGCTTCTGTTTTCAGCACCGATAGCACGTGGAAAAAGTGAAGATAATTCAGGGCTGATTTTGAGGTAAGGTTGGATTTGGCGTTGTGAAAGTTTAGGCGGGAAAAAAGTAACGTGTGTGCGATGAGGTTTGAGTCTTCTCAGTAGATAAAGTAGGATGCCTGTAACACGCAGTTCATACAGCTGTGCAGGTAATGGTGACGAGCGATACAAGACGCCTATTAGGAGTGGGGTCCGCGGCAATCACAGCAGGTCAAGCATCTGGCAAAGGGCGAGGTAGACCCACGAACCGACGAGACTTTAACAGCGTGGGATCAAACAGGTTTCTCGAAGATTGGCAATAACAGGTGAGTGCAAAAAGCAGCGAGGAAATGGTTAGTGGAAGAGAAAAATCTGCAGAGGAAAAAAGGAAGAGAAAAGAGGGGATGAAGAATTAGACGGCAGTAAAATTTTTAAGAAAAGCAAGATAATAAGAAAAAAGCCGGAAAGAGAGGGAGAGGTCAGGGGAGCTAGCTCGTGAGAATTGAAGAAATGTTGAGGGCTTAGGGAGAAGATATGTGGGATACTGGAGAACATGGAGAAGCAAAGGAGGTAGCTTCAGGAGGTGGTACAAAAGAAAAAAAAAGAAATGGGAAGTGTGGGATGAATTATAGAAAGGAGATAAGGAGAAAGTCTGGGAAAAATGGAAAGCATAGAAAATCAGCAGAGAAAAAATGATGAAAGTAGGAACAGGGAAATGGAAGTGATAAAAGAGAGAGACAGAGAGGAAGAGAGAGTAAATTTAAAGTGATGGCTGAGCAAAGAAAGACTTAAGTAATTGTTAAGCAGAAAGCAACATAAGAAGGGGGGTGAGCTTACACGTAGAAAATGAAATGCTATGTAGGAGATTACACAGATCAAAAGGCGAATAGAAGAGGAGCAAAGATCGAAGAGGAAAAAGAGTGTAATGATCAAGGGCCTGAAAGTAAACAGTGAAACGGGAGAGACATAAGTGAAGAATCGGATGAGAAATATAGAAGCACAAATGAGGTTAGAAGTGGTAAAAAAAAGTAGGAGGAATGAAATAAGGGAGGGAAGGCATGTTTTTGATGACATTAGGGTGTGAGGAAAATAGGTTTGAAGTAATGGGCAAAGAAAAATTGCTGGAAGAAGAACAGAGAGAATAGCAGAAGATCTCACCTTGCATGAACGGAGAAGAAATGGGTAATTACAGGAAGGCATGAGCGGCAAGAAGATAAGGTAGCAGGGACGGAGGTGAATCTGGAAATAAGAGCTAGAACCCTTGAGAGCTTGGCTAACAAGGCAAGGAAGGCGAAGTACAAAGGACAGGGGAATGAGAAGGAAGAAAACGCGTCGGGGTTACAAAATAAATAAAGGGCTAAATAAAAGAACTGTAGGAGCGAGAGGAGCGAGAGGAGAAGCTAGTGACGTCTAATTGGAATTCTGGAGCATATCGGCATTAATAAACAAGGATAAGGTTTTTGAGAAAAGGTGGTAGAGCATGAAAAGGAAAAGTACATGGAAGAAGAGAACAAAAAAATGGTGAGAAGAATGAAAGTAGGGAAAGTGGTTGCGAATGTTTTATGCGTGTACATGAGGCAATGAAATAGACTTAGAGCACTTTACGGTGATCGCGACATTGAAAAGTGGAGACCCAAAGCGCGTTTGGGAGAAGAAGGAAAGAAAGAGGAAAAGAAAATGGGCAGGTGAGTGGGGGAGGGAAGGGAGTTTAGACAATTTAAAGAAAAAATAGAAAACGAGGATATAAGCAGTATGGAAGAAGAAGGAGTAGACTGGCTGCTATAAAAATTCAAACGAGTGAATAATAGGGTAGGGGAGGAGGTAAGCCCGAAAAAAGAAGAGGCGGGGGTTGGGAGAGCTCGGCAAAACGATGAGTGCAGAGAATGTAAAGATAGGATGAAGGTCAATGTAAGGAAATGGAGGAGAAGGGAAATGGAAAAAAAGGAAATTCATCAGGAGGAAGAGAAAGCACGGAAGAATGATTAGGGAGGAAAGACAGATGGAGAAAAAAGGTACATGGAAGAGGTAGAGAAAGTGGTAAATAAAGCGCGGCAGTGGGACGTGATAAACATGTCGCCCGCGAACAATAATATTATTTTCCTTTTCTTCAAAACATTTCGCTGCCATAAATATGTATACTTAGATTTCCTTGAAATGTAACCTTTAGATTTACATATGTTACTTAATGAATAAAGTCCGCGACTCTACTCTGTGGTGGTATTCGTCAAACGCCAGCAGTAGCGGTGGGCCGACTCCGCGCTGCCTACTTTAACAGACAGCGTCCGCGCGCCCAGTGAGGTCGACGCAGTACAGTCAGACGGCCGGTCCTTCTCCCGCGTACGCGCTGGTAGTACCTCAGTAGCACCAAACGCCGTGTAAAAGTATCCTTCGAGTTCGTTGACGCGACCGCCTGCCTACAGAGTAGTGTCCGGAGGAAGCCGAAAAAACAAAAAGATAGAAGCGAACGCTTGAGTTGATTTCTTGCCTTCCCAAGTAATATAGGCGTATACCTAAATCTAGTTCATATAGAAAGGCATGAATAGATATGAAAAAGAATCTAAGATCCGACTACAACTTCGAGTTCCTGTGCGATCGAAGCAGCATGAGTCTTCACCGTCATTCGCCAAATCGGGGTCGTGGTCGCGAACTCCTGCGTGGACAGCTAAGCTGAAAAAATCACAAACGAGGATCTGGCGGAGCACAACGGGTGCTGGCGATCACAGACCTGGCCAGGGACTGGAAGTTGGGCGTGACTAAGAACTGCTCGCCGATGTTGCGGCTGGAAGTGGATGGTCGCACGGACTTCCAATAACCCTGTGAGCTACGAGTAGGCCGGTCCAAAGATAGAAGGAATCAGCCTTTTTCTAAGCCACCAATTATTTAACGAAGGTTGTTCTTTGATCATGCAAACTAAAACCAATTTACAATAATTGTACCTTGCCTCTGCATTAAGCGTGCTTGGTAACAAACAGGGAAAAAGGAGGAAGGAAGGGCATGAATGAAGAAATCATGATGAAAAATTGGACGAAGTATTTCAAGGGTCTGTGAGGGTGTGAGGAAAACAGAGTGAAGGGCTCACGTGGAAATTTTTCCGGGAATCGTCCAGGAATCTCTCGGGAGTTAACTCTGGGAAATCGAACGGGAATTTTTCAGGCGTCCACGAGGAATCTCTCGAGAGTCAAGCGCGAAACTTTCGAAACGTCCAGTTCATGCATTATGTGTATAAAGTATGCGTCTCCGGGAACAGAGATGTGCAAGATCCGGAATATGACCAATATTTTTGGGTCCGGAAGCCAGATCCAGCAGTTATCATTAGCAGACGCGATCCGAAAATTTGTGTCCAAGTGTCTCAAATACCCGATCTAATAGTATTCTGATCGGGTCTCTAGATGACCCGCCCGAAAATTCTCGGATCAAATCTGTGCGTGGTATACGTACCAGACCGTTGCTTACTAGATTATTGTCGCACTTCCGTATGCGCATTAGACTTATGTGACATTCTTGGTTGCGCACCAGAGTTATGTCGCACTTCCGCCTGCGCACTAGAAGTATGTGGTATATTTAGTTTCGCAATAGAGTTATAAAGGACTGCCAGCTGCGAGGTTGAATTTTTTGACTTTTGTGATTCCGCACTAAAGTTATGTTGCACATTCGGATGCGCAGTAGACTTATGTGACGTTTGTGGTTTCTTGTTAAAGTTATATCGCACTTCCGGTCAAGCATTGAACTTCTATAGCATTGGTGGTTGCCGTCCTATTATACCCATCACCTATTACTATTACCTTTAAGACTCATTATTTTGCGTATTAATAAAATATATACACTAGAGTCCCCCCCATGGCAGTCGTTTTGGGGGTACCTTCAATCAACAAAGATACTATCTTGGTACTCTCCAAACCGTTCTTCTCCCTTTTCTTCCTTGTGGCTTCTGATAGCACCGAAACGTGAACATTAAAACTCCACTGAGTGTATGAATCTACTACGTGGCTGTAAATGCGACGTACCCTTACTGCCCTGAAACAGTCTATTGCGCAACCACATATGCCACATAAGTATATTGCGCATTCGGAAGTGCAACATAACCTTAGTAGGCGACCACAAAGGCCAAAAAAGTGTACTGCGTAGCTGGATGTGCAATATGACTCTAGTGCGAAACTGAAAATGCCACATAAGTCTACTGCGCATCCGGAAGCGCAACATAACTTCAGTGCGCATTACCAAATGCCACGAATGTCTAGTTTGCAGCCGGTAGTATCATATAACTCTAGTCCGCAATGCAATATATAACATAGTCTCACTGCGCAGCCGGAAGTGCGACATAACTCTACGGCGCAACAACTAATGCCACACAAGTCTACTGCGCAGCAGGAATTGCAATGTAACTCTAATGCGAAGCCAAAAATGCCACATAAGTTTACTGCGCATACGGGAGTGCAACATAACTTTATTGCGCAACCACGAATGCCACGAATGTCTACTGCGCATCCGGACGTTCGACACGAATCTATTAAGCAACCATAAATTCTAACTCTACTATGCAGTCGGAAATGCGGAACCACATGCAATTACCTTAACATACCCCCGAAGTCTTGAATTTAACTAAGTTCGGGCATTGTCCTCTGGTATTTTTCGGGTTGGGTCTACTAGGGACCTGAATCAAAAAACACCAGTTCTGTTTTATCACGCACAGATCTGGTCCAAAGATATTCCGGCGGGTCACTTAGAGACCGCTCCGAATAATAACGGATTGGGTATTTGACAGACTCGGACAGGATCTTTCGGATTGGGTCAACTATTGCAAACTGATGGATTCGGAACCGAAAATATCAGGCCGATTCTGGGACTTGCACATCTTTGTTCCCCGGAGAAGATGTATTTTATACACCTAGTGCACGGATTGGACGATCCGAACGTTTCACGCTTGACTCCCGAGAGGTTCCTGCTGAACTTCCGAGAAATTCCCGCGAGATTCCTGAAATTAAACTCCCGCGAGATTCCCGGTCAATTCCCGGGAAAATTTTTACATGGGGAAGAAGGTAGAAAAAATGTAGAGGGGGACGAGTTTAGCGAGAACGAGATCAGTACGAAAGAGGTGAATGAGACGATTGCAAGGTTGAAAAGAAGTAAGGCCACAGGGGAGGAATCTAGAGGTATCACACTCATGTCGGTGGGATATGAAATCTACGCGGCAGTGCTTAGACGGAGGTTGGAAAGACAAGTGGAAGAAAAGGGATATCTACCTCACAACCGAAGGGGTTTTAGGAAAGGCATGGAGACCACGCAGAAGATCTACGTGCCCAACAGTTCAGTCAACAGGAACCTGGGGTGTAAGAAAGGGAAGTTAGTCCCACCGTTTGTAGATTTTAGGGCCACTCAGTGTTCTTCTGGCAAACTTAGATGTGAAAATGGGAAGGAAGGGGAAATGGGGGACAAGATTAGGAATACGGAAAGTGTCACTATCATATGCAGATGATGCAATGCTAGTAGCGGATGATGAAAGAGGGATGAATCTAATGAGGAGAGTGTTCGAAGAGTCTGTGAGAGTAAATGGTCTGCCAGTGAACGTTGTTTAAGGAATTTTTCTACCGAGGATTTTGGTTAGAAGCTAGAGGAGGAAGCAAGCTGCAGTTTAGATGGAGTTCAGAATGCGCTAATAAAGTGATGGGACAGGTACAGGGTATGGGTAAAAGAAGGTTCAAGGACTTGATGCTTGACTGAGCGCATCCTCCCTTTTGGACCCGCGGCTCCTCTCATCACGGAAATGCGGAGGCCATCAGTTCTAGGAACGCACAAATCCAGCTTACAGAAATCCAGGTTCCGACGTATTTATAATTATGATACTTATGAAAGTCAAAAATTGGTTCGCAAGAATTTCGGCTTATATTTGATTACCTTACCTGTACATCAGGATAGGATGCCAATACCAATATTACATACTGGAGAGTAACTGACACAGTGTCATATGCCTATAATTGCACACAAATTTTTTATGGCCATTAGGAAATATTATTTGTAATATTTTACTAATTAAAAGTTTACTTGAGAAGCACTAAGTATAATTACCGCCGATATCATCTGGTTCACTTCGAAACAAATGTCTTGTTCAGAGAACTTCTGTTTGTCATGTAGATCTAAGAGAATATCCAAAAATGCTTTTCTTTGATTCGCATGTGCATTTGAAAATTCACCTGTCAATTAACGATATATTGGCGCCCACAGTACATACCGCTCCACGTTGCGTTTAGGCGGTGTACAGCTCCAAGTCCTACGAAAAAGTATATGACCTGAAGCTATACAGCGATCAAACGCGATGGAGAAGTGTACACTGCCTATAAGCACGAGGTGGCATGGTTCACCGCCTAAGTTTGACGGAGAGCGGTAGGGAATAAAGGTGTCGATATTATTATTATTTATAAATCATATACTTGTATGTATTGTTATGAAATAATTATATGTTTACCATTTTCAACTTGATCAGGTTTTTCCAATTTGATTTTTTTCTTTGCAATTATCTGAAAAGTGTGAAAGATTAATGGATTTCGATACGGAATTAGTTAAATTCAATCACAGATTTACGTATATTATGTTGTGCATTGCTTACAGAATGTGCTGTACTGTGTATCCAGGCAATACATTTGTAAAAATCCTTCGACATTTCGGTTAAATTGAAAATTATATCTGGATATAACCAAAATCTCATACTTCGTGCCATGGACAATTCTAGGGCTCTGTTAATAATTCATTGTAATTAATGAAAATGCTTGAGACCATGTAATACTTATCCGATTCCTACCTTAGGGGTCGTCTCTAATTCTATGTTGTCAATTTTGGACTATTTTGATAGAGCTTGCGAAATTTCCCAACTTGAGTAAAATACTATACCAATAAATTAAAACTACTGCAGTGGATTCAAGTAATATTTCCCACTCTTTAAGTCTAACAACATATCGTTAGAATCGTTATAATTTGCAGATTTTGAATATTATATTTATACGCAACCAAGTACTAAATTTGAAAAATGTTATATTCCGCATTTTAGTACGCATTAGGCACAAAGGACTCCCGCTGACCAGGCTCGGTGGCAGTAGTTCAGCTGAGTGAGGGGAAATCGCGTAGTGGGCGGAATTTTCACCTGCCCCAAAAAAATGCTAGTAAGGTAGGAATCGGCTAATTTCGTTATTATATGACCTTAAATGAGGCCTCTTTAAAAAGGTAAGTTAAATTAATTCCCTTGTACCTGTCTACACATTTAATATAATGTGTGTACATTTCTGAATCGGAAGTTTCAGATATTCCCATAGTACTTTCTAAAAGCATAATAAGGAAATGATTGAATTAATGAATATGCAACAGATATGCATTAATAAAATATAATCATTTACCATTCATCTTAGCTTCACTTACCTAAAGCAACGTTCAGAGAAAAAGATACCAAATAGGGAACAACTTTAAATTCACCTCCGTCAAGTTCTTTTTCCATTTTTTCTGTCATTGATTTTGCATGTTTATCGAAAATATCCGAAAATTTTCGTAGAGTTTGAGGATTGAAAGCAGGTTGAATCAATTTACGATGAGCACGCCATATTGGAACTAATGGACACAAAATAAAAGTATTAGAATCTTAATGAATAATTAATTAATTTGGGTACATTGAATCTGCCCTCAAATGTAGAAGGTAAAATCTGAAGATTATAAAATGTTAATACATTGTTATATGTTTGGACGTTAAATCTTATTAGAAATATTATTATTTTTATATTATTTATATTTAGTGGAATTACCTGGAGCAAGAAGCAATGAATTACCCAACCAGGGCCGCAGGAATTCGTATACAAAAGGTTTCCCCATGCTTTTTGGACTTGTTAAAAGAGTCTTAAAATAACAATGAAAAAATTATTCAAGAATAAATTATTAATTGTTCAACTTTATATTTACTTTCAGTTGATCAGGATCGTGAATTAGAACAAAAAATTGATTGCCCAGCCACACTCGACATGGCGATGCATATCGTTCAAGAATATCCAATATTGCATCGTGCGCAGCTGAAAAACACAAAATATTTTTGGGCTTTATTTTTGGTCAATATGAAACATTGTATGCCTACAAAATTTTAATTACAATTTCTATTTAGGCAATGTTCTCAAATATTTTTGGCCTTAGGGAAGAAAACATCATCATTAAACAGGTGAGTAAGCCTGGAAGTACCACTATGCCCAAACAATCAATAATAAATTTTGAGGTTGTATAATTTTAAGCCACTCTTATGGGTCCCCAAAGAAAATCCCATAAGTGACAAGCGTGAATTTTACGTAATATTGCGGTTCATTGACGCTTTTTAAAAGTTTTTTTTTACATGAATGATCATTGATCAGTTTTTTAAGAATAGTCAATCATTTGTCAACTAACATTCCATTGTTTACACAATTTCAATTTGTTTAAACATTTAAGAGTATTCTTAAAAAGCAAACTAAAACATAAAAATATGTCAATCTTTCGAAAAATAGCAACAACAAAAATGTGAACAAAAAAATTGTTTGAGAAATTTTAATTTATTTGAACATCCATGGATATTTATAATAAACAAATTATTACTCAAAAACATTGTAATTTGTCGAAAATTTTGTGAGAAAATGTTTCTCCTGCTTTTTTTTAGGTACAATGTACGCTTGAACGAATACGTATTGTTTAAATAATTGTAAAATTGTTTGAACAAATTATTTAAACAATTGAATATTAGTTAACAAATTACTGGATATTCTTGAATTGCTGATCAATGATTATTTATGTGGAAAAAACTTTTAAAAAGCGTCAATAAACCGCAATATTACGTAAAATTCACATTTGTCACTTATGGGCTTTTCTTTGGGGACCCATAAGAGTGGCTTAAAATTATTCAACCTCAAAATTTATGATTGATTCTTATTCTCTGACAAATTCTTAACAATATACTGAAACACAGAATTATTTGTAACAAATTATCAGGATTAAATATTCCCATGTTAAATTAATGGGAAATTCCATGGCCTTTGCGCGATCCCTAAATATTAACCGATTTCGCTCAAATTTGAAGGAGATTTTTTTTTGAGCATTCGAACAAAACTGGGAAGTGAGAGCAGAGAAATTCGAGAAAAAAAATCCACCAAGTATAAATAAGAACCACCCTAATGAGCACCCATTTCACATGGAATCCATCTAAATGTAATTTATTGGGATAGTCATGAAAGAGAAAAGTAAAAGAAAAAAATGTATATTTCAAACGGCTAGACCGATTATCACGATAGAAATATATGTTGTC
>CAKNXH010044198.1:0-17190 GCA_932178445.1 Andricus quercusramuli
GCGAAAGTGCAGATGTTTTTTATAAACATCATTTAACATTCCTATGCAAAAAAAAATATGAAAAATTGAAAATTAAGAATTCGAAAAAATTAGTGTGTAACCGTCACCGTAGACGTCTCGAACTTCAGTCCAATAAAGGGCAAAACAAAATCTAGCTTCTTGAAAGCAAAGACCTCCAAATCTTCCATAACTATTTCTGCTAAAATCGGAGCAATGAATGAACCTATGGGAGTACCAAACTTTTGCCTATAAAAAAATCCATTGAATTAAATATAAGTTGAGTTCATAATAAAAACTGTCCCTTTGATAAAATATTTTTGACTTAATCGAGTACGTGTTTTTATATTGTCCCACCTATTTAAAATTACGTGTTTAACTGATTCAAGGGGTATAATCGGAAACATTGCAACAACATCCAAAGAAATCATTACATGGTCATCTAGAACAGTTTTTTGAATTATAATTTTTTGAAATTCCCAGCTTTCTTTAATATTGAGTGTTAATAGTTGAAATAACTATTCTCAAAGGATAGCTATCTTTATGAATCTTTCTCAAACCATAACATCTGGCAAGAACTGTGTCTTCGGTATTTATATCAGTCCATCTTATATCTCTTCCTAAAAGTCCATTCTTTCTCCAATTGTCTAAAATCTTGAAAGTGTCTCTTCTTAATTTTTTTAACGCATTTCCGTTCAATAAATCAAAATCATCACGATTGGAAAGTAAATCCTCTATATCCCTAATATAATCTGATTTCATCATACAAACTGTAATATGACCTTTATCAGCATTCATGCAAATTATTTCAGGGTTATTCTTAAGCAGTTAACTGGTTATATATGCACAGCACATATGCGCAGAAAAAATCCGTCATAAAACTGGTAATGAGGCATGTATGCGCACGTGAAATAACTGCCACAAACCTCAATGTATTTTTATAAAAACTGGTATGTCCTAGATTTTTTTGGCGCTTATGACGAATCCAGGGTAAAAATTGAGAAAATCAGAATAGCGAGGAGAGGAATGGTTTCGAGGAGATAGCGTCGTTGCTTCGTCGCTGTTCCCACCTACTCTAATTTTTCTTACCTTGATAAGGGTGCTGTATGAGAAACGACACGTTGGTAAATATTATAAATGCTCTCATATTGCGATTTGATGGCAATACAAATTGAAAATATGGAAGAAATAAAAAAGAGAAGAAAGGGGATTTGGTTGGTTGCCTTTACATTTTTCTTTCCTTTTTGTATTTTTGTCCATAAGAACAATTTTTGTTTTGTTTTTAGGAATTTCCATAGGAGCATTTTGTGGTGGTTATCCAATCTTGATCGTTGGATTCTTGTTTTATTTTCAGGAATTCTATACATTAACAAAGAAGATTATGCATTTTTCAACCTCTTTTTATTTCTCTCAAAAGGATGCCAGGGACTTTCATTTTCTGATATTTGTATATCACGCTACGTGCTATTGTTCATTATAAATATTATGTACTCACAAGAGAATGAATAAGCTCCGGGTTAGAACACGTGCCATTTTCCATTAGCAAGACCAAAACCATATTTTGATGCCCACACAAAAATAGTTCACTTTTCTGGAGAAAATCTTTATCTTGCCTTGCTGCTATCAATTCATTGATCTCAGCGTCACTGAAAGTGCCCTCTTTATAAACGGCATCCAATTTATTCTTAATCGCACAATTTTCTGCAAGAAACAAATTAGATGATTCACGAAAATCACTTGGTGTTGTTTCTCCGCCATAAAAACCACATGTTTCTTCATCTGCTATAAGGCTTAATTTTGACATTAAAGGAGTTAATTGTAAGCCATCGTGTTTCCTTAGCGGTTGTATTTCAAAAGCGTTATTATATTCTGATGTTGATTTCCTTCGCCCTTCATTGTCTAATATATTTAGAGGTTTCAATGGAAGACTCATAGATCTGCGATAGACCTCTTGTTTGCTTTTATTTGCTAACCTCACATCCAAGATAGTATTAGATTTTTGTTTTGTAATGCAGTCTTTCGAAAATTTGTCACATTCCCAAAAGTCGACACTCTTATTCTGTAATTTCAGTAAAGTTGACAAAGGATCAGTAGTAGAACAAAATATTTCAGAAGTGTGGTGAATTGCTTCATAATGAGAAGAAATGTACTGGTTATATAGAGACTGAGATACTGGATGACCATCGTCCCGAAATACTGGATAGTAAGGATCTGTTATTGTGTTAAAAACCTTCTTTTTCGACCAAGTTTTTCCTCGAGATGCATCTGAATCATAATTAGCGTAAAAAATTGGTTTCACCCTTTGTTGACCTAAATTGTACGTCTTCAGTGATACACTATATGAATGCTTGTTAGTAGGATCTTTAATGTCGCTCAAACTTAAACTTCTTTTATTATCTCTGTACTTGACAAACTTTTCATTTGTAACATTTTTAAATTTATTTATCTGCTTATAACGAAGTGCTTCTTTGACAATATCTGGGACATCATCCGTATTTTCCTTCCCCGCATCAGGTTTTATTGCAATCTCTGATAGCTTTCCTTCCTCCTCGGTGGTGTTACATATGGATACAACTGTACCATGTAAAACACGATTGACATCTTTCAAAGGAGTAGAGCAAATACTCGGGGTCGTAGGAATCGTGTGCTTTGAATAGTCAATTTTACATTCGATTTTTCGCTTAGTTGGTGAATTACATACTTCAGTTGATAACGTGGAAAAACTTGATAAAGGGGTACTGTGATGGATTGATTCAAATTCTTCTTCTTCTGGAACGGTAAAAATGCGTGAAGTATCACGTTTTATCAAAATAGGCTGATCCTTGGAACTATTTTTAAGAAGACCCTGCAAATAATTTATATTTTTCAAGCTATGTAATAATTTGAATCAGCAAATAATATCAAAACAAATGCTAATGATATTTTTTATAAAGGCTTCCTACAAAAGAACACTTAGTAGAACTACACCAGAGCTTCGTTATATGCTCGCCGGACTGCAGGCGATATTATTAATTCCCAGAATTGCTCGTGCCCACAGTTTCTCAGGGGGCAGGGTGAGAGACGGTTGCGACTCCGCCTATGAAGGGACGCACTGCATTACTCCGCAGTCAAGTAGATTGCGCAATGTCATGGAAATGGTTTAGGCGGCCCTGCCTGTTTACGTTTCGCTGCTGGCGATATATGCACAAGGCCATGTTCAGGCAGCCCCCGAGATTGAGCATATAACGAAGCTCTGGTGTAGTTTAAACTCATCATGGGCCATCCATTAACAAATAACAGATTTTTTTGCCAATGTTTGTACTCTGCCCTTCCCCATGTAATAAGTTGTAATTAAATAATTAAAGATATGATTGAAAAATTAGTTATATCTTAAAATTTGTCAGACTGTTGTGGATTTTGTAGAAAACTATAACTTCAGTTCATGCTCCTGAAGAGCGCAAGGATGACTACTGCGCATGCATCCAGGAGCACTTATCATTGGCGAGAAAAATAAAAAAATTAGGCTTTCTCTTAATTCTCTACTCTCCACCCATGATAAGTTTTAATGGTTCATACATAGTAGTTTATTCTGCATAGAGCTATTCGTAGATCACTCAATGTTTGATCTAGCAGATAGAGGATGATCGTTGGTAGCAATGCTGTAATTGTTTCAGTAACTCTGTCCTCTATGATATATTCAAAATTTCACATTACCTTTTTATTAAGCATTGGTTTCTTTACAGAAGGTGCCAAGTGATAACAGTAACTCCGTTCTGTACTTGAATCCTGAATGATTTCGTTGATTTCGTTTTGTTCTACATAAACGTGCAATAGTTGAACACCAACAGGTAAATGGAAGGCTGTAGTTATTCTCTCAGCAGGAGTCTAGAAAAATAAACTTTGATTTGACCCTTTTTAATTTTTGTATACCCACGGTGGAGGAAGGCCATGGAGGTTAAACGTTTGGGTGTTCATCTATTGTTACGGAGAATCTTATGATTCGCTGCATGGCAAAATCTATGGTGGAAATATTTTCTTGTAATAGTTTAAAACAGATTTAATGCTTTTACGATGATTCATTATGATTAATTAAAATTCTTAAATTTAAAAGCTTTTTCGGGTTTCAATCGCGTGCGAAACTATGAATGTTGCGGAAGTATCGTGAACATTGTAGTTCACTGCTTATTGTTATTATTGTTTACTGATGTACATTCTAATGAAACATTTTTCGTTTGAATGTTTGTTTTAATGACTTCTATCTGTACACGGTATATCATTTTGATTCGAATTACGTTGTGTGACGGTCTAGTAAATTACACTCTTTTTAACTTGAATATAAGATAGATATGTTTATTCGACCGAAAGATATACAGTGACCTGTTCGTAGACAGGGCGCAAGGACTACTGAGGCCCCGAGGGCCTTGTGTAGGCGACTACCCTTAGCTAGAATCTATGAGAGGGGAGAGTGGTGAAGTACAAGTATTACACCCCCTTCGTTAGACTCGTTTTGCTCCTGAAAAACGCAATTTAACTACCTTGGGTGCTGCTAACGGCTCACTACTTTCAATTTCATGTGCAGGAGGAGCTTGCGGAACGTAGGTAACAATAGTTGGTGTTGGAGCTGCGTTATTATTTATGTTGTTCGTTGTACAAAATAGGTTGAAACAGAGTTTCGGTAGACATTTTTGTACTAGATCGCAGAATCCGCATTTGTACATGGAGAATAAGGTTATTAATACTAACGCAACATAACCTAAGTACGTAAGAATTTCTGTGGTGGTTTCAGTCCATGTTCGCGTTCGCCGTTCATTTCTGACTCTATTTAAAACATCGTCGATATCATCTAATGTTCTACCTGCTTGCAGTAATTGTTCGTTATCAATATGTTTTTGAAGTGGTAGTAGTTTATCGTTGAGTAAATCTAGATCGTTACTGTTATACGGAACAGAAATATTTTTTGTGTAATAGATGTGTTTGTTCAGTTCTTTACTTTTTTTTAACTTAACTATGGCAGTTAGTTGTCAATTCGATAGATTTTTCAGGAACTATAATATATCCCTGACTTTCTGCTAAGCTAATAAAAACTAGGTAATCGATTTTGAGAACGGATATTACACATGTTGATAAATCTAGTGTTTTAATGCTATTACGGATAATTTGGTTTTCGCAACTATGTGTATCAGCTAACAAGTAGGTTGGATGAGAACGTTGACAGATTTTGATTTTTTCGAGTAACTTGCACTTGAATATTTCTTTTTCATTCGTAGGAACGTACATGGTTTTCGGATTATTCAAGAAAATGAACTGTTCCTTCGGGACAGGTATAAGGAATTGATTGCCATGTTGCTTCGCTATCGGGATTAAATGTTGGATTTTATATTCGTCAATTTCAAATAGTGGTATGTTAACTGAGTACAATAATTTCCTATTATTCAAACCAATGCTTATTTCAGATATGTCAATAATATGTTGATAATTTACTTCTTTGAGTGGCAAAGCATACTTTACGTTAAATTTATCCTCAAAATTTGTAAGGGATTCAATGAGCAATGTTGGTGTTAAAATTTGCGGATGTACTATGCCATGTTTACCGTCGTTAATCGAATTTATTAACAGTGTGATATCTTCGTTTAACTCATCTATAAGCAAAGTCATGACTAATATCTGATTTGAAATAAACAAATTTTTTGTGTAATCATTTATTCGAGTGCTCATTTGATTTAGCCGCTCGGAGTTCTTCTGGTTATGTACAAAAAGTGATTCACCATCATAAGAGCCAGAATTTAAAATCATTCTTATTACCTGCGTTTGGTTTTGAAGACTGGAAGCTAACTGTTTGTTTTCTAAGTAAAGTTTGTCTAATTCATGATCAACATACGTCAAATCAGATTATGTCAGAGTCCCGAACAGTGTCTTAGATATACTACCTATTGCATTAATCAGACCTCTTTTTCTATTATGTGTTCCACCTAACAGCTTATATAAAAGGCTACGCTGAATACCTAGTCGCTTCATCCTACCGCTGATGAGGCTCAACTCAAATTGTTCAGTGCAATTTAAACACATGTTAAGTGTTGATTCATAGTGTCCCATCAGGTTATTAAACCTAGTATTAACATTGTCTACGTCGACCGATACATATAAGTGCCAATTTTCGTGATACAATCTAGCGTCGCCTAAATCTTCCGCAAAAATGGTGACATTATGGAGTGGAGTCACTACGAGGCAGGAAATGGAGGAGATGAGTGAAAGGATGACCCAGGCAGTCCGCATTCAGAAAACATGAGTTTATTGATAGTATGGTTTCAGACGATTTGCATGAATTATGAGGTATTTGTTTTCAAAAAGAATTTTGTAATTAGTTTGGCTGGAACGCCGTACTACTGTTGCTGGACCCAACCATTCTGAATCTAACTTGTTTCTTTTAGTTTCGTTATGGACAAGTACAAGATCTCCGGCACCGAAAATAGGATTTAAAATGACAATATTTGAATCCTGTAATTTCTTTAATCTCTCCTCTGTCCTCTGGATGGATTCCTTTCCCTTTGCTAAATAGGCTTCATGCCGCTTCTTCCACATATCCAAGAGTTCTTGATGGGTTAAAGAACTGGTGGTGGCGAGAATCGAAGGCAAGTTTGCTGTTCTTCCGAAGGTCATCTCGAAAGGTGTTAACCCAGAGCTTTCATGAACTGCTACATTATAAGCCAAACAAGTAAGGTTGAGGTTCAAGTCCCATTCAGTTTGATTATCGGCGATAAAGGTTTTTAACAAATCCTTCACCGTTGCATGGGTTCTCTCTAATGCTCCGTTCGCCTGAGGGTGGAAGGTTGTAGTTTTTATGTGTCTAATTCTAAATAGATTTTCGACTTTTTGGACCAATTCTGATACGAAGTTTGCTCCTTGATCAGTCAGAATCTGTTTCGGAGAAGAAAATATGTAAATGTAATGATCCATTAATTGTGTTATGATTGACTCACTGCTAGTTTCTTTGAGCGGTATTAGAACCAGATACTTTGTTAAAACATCTTGGATAGATAGTATATACTCGTTTCCAGATTGTGTTACAGGCAGTGGTCCAAAAATGTCCATTGCAATTTTATCATTACGTGCCACTGGCACATCGGGAATCGCTGCTTCAATTTTTGGCCTAATGCGTGTCAACTTCTCTCTTTGACAGATGTCACATTTCTTGATATAGTCGATGACTTCATTCTCCATATTATCCCAAGAGATAATTTCCCTGAGTCGCTTTATGGTTTTGTTTTCTCCAAAGTGACCTGATCCGATGTTTCCATGTGCTTCAGACAAAAGGTTTTGTTTGTCTTCTCTCGTTAACTCCTTGTTTGGTCGATCACATACAAAAAATGCATGTCCTGGGAATTTTTTATGCAGAAGAAAGTTGAGCATGTCATGCAATCGCACTTTCTCAGTGTTTATTATTAGAGGGTCTTCCATGTGAAATTTGAAGATTTTCCAGTTCTTGCGATTAGTGAAATCCTTGATCTTCTTATACATTAGTTTAATCCAGTCTTCTTCCTGATAATCAGGGAGTTGGATTCGTAAAAGGGAAAACAGATTCTGTTTGCTCACTTTTATCCAGTTTTTTCCGTTAGCGAGAGGTTTTGTCTTAACTTTATTAGGGAGTCGATTTCTTTTCCATGCCCGATATTCTTCAACTACTTCTTTTTCGTCCTTGGGTTCAGCGAATCTAAGCTGCATGGGTTCCAGCTCATCATTTTCGCTGTCCGTTTCAAAAGGTTCGTGTTCAGTGTTCTGCGGCTGTTTTCTCTTTCCCTTTTATATATTCGACTACATATTGGTAACCCTCGAGCCGAAGTCTCCATCTGAGTAGTTTAGACGCTGGGTCTTTAATATTGAAGAGCCATTTCAGGGCCTGATGGTCTGTTTGGATGATGAACTTTCTTCCTAACAGGTATTGCCTTAATCGTTTGACTGCCCAGACTATAGCAAGCAGTTCCTTTTATGTTGTGTCGTAATTCATTTCAGGTTTACTGAGTGTCCTAGAAATGTAACAGCAGGGATGACCTTCTTGAGAAAGGATGGCCCCGAGACCTACATTTGAAGCATCTGTTGTTAAAACAAACTGCTTTTTGTAATCAGGGTATCTCAACACTGACGATGAGCATAAGCAGTTCTTTAGATCTTCGAAGGCTCTCTCGCAATCTGATGTCCATTGAAAAGGATGATTTTCTTTTGTAAGGTCAATGAGTGGCTTAGCCCTCGTGGAAAAGTTCTTTATAATTTTTCGATAATACCCGGCGAGTCCCAGAAACGATTTCACCTGTTTTTGATCTGTGGGCGTTTTGAAGTCCCTTACCGCTTGAATCTTATTGGGATTTGGTTTTACCCCTTCTGCTGTGATTACGTGACCCAGATATTCCAACTCTGGTCTGAGATACTCACATTTATCAGGCTGTAACTTCAATCCCGTTTGTCGCAGCCTTTCGAAGAGTATGACGAGTTTCTCATTGTGTTCTTCGAGGCTCGATCCAAAAACGACGATGTCGTCAAGATAAACGAAGCAAATGTTTCCTACCAAACCTCTAAGAGCTGTGTCCATCATTCTCTGGAAGGTTGCCGGCGAATTCTTAAGACCGAATGGCAATCTCTCAAATTCGAAATGACCTTGCTGTGTACTGAAGCCTGTATATTTTTCTGATTCTGGATCCATAGGTATCTGATGGAATCCGGAGCTCAATTCAAATGCTGAAAAGAACTTCGCCTTTCCTAAGTGGTCGAGTATATCATCAATTATTGGTAGCGGGTATGCGTCTAGGTCAGTTCTTTCGTTTAGCTTTCTGAAATGAATGACAATGCGCCATTTTTTCTTTCCAGAAGCATCGGCTTTCTTCGGAACGACCCACAATGGTGAGTTAAAAGGAGATTTGGACATAGAGATTACTCGTTTGTTCAGCATCTCTTTGACTTGACGATTGATTTCTGCTTTATGACACTCTGGTTGACGATAAGAAGGGATGTTAATGGGTCTCTGATCTCTTAAGATAATTTCATGTTTTGCTAAATCTGTGCATGGAAGAGGATCTCCTTCTAAGGTAAAAATATCGTGATAACTTTGGACAATTTTATTTATTCCTTCTCGGTGTTTTTCTTCGATATGCGAGAGTCTTGTGTTTGCTCTAAGAAGTTCTAATCTCTTGGCTAATTCCTTCGTCGTAATAAAATGTACCCTCTCTTCGCGTTCGGGTTGAACAGTTATGTATTTGGGTTGAATTTCCGTGGTTGAAATCGTTATCATTTGTTCTGTCTGATTAGAAATCGGTATTCGTAATTCATGGTTCTGAATTCTGTAAATTGAGTCTGGAATATGTGGATGATCTGTAATGAGCATATGCCCCTGTTTCTTTTCTACTTACATGGTAATTATTTTAATCGAGCTTTTTGGTACGAATATCCCGTCATCGTGCAATTCATGTTTAAAATTGTCCAATTGTAGATGAGTGTTTGAAAGGCTAAATTTATAACTATACATGAATGGAACCCCGATAATTCCATCTTCTGGTAGTGGAAAATCGTTTGGTACAATGACAAACACATGCTCTTTTCCCTGAAATTTTAATTTTGTTATTTCGTTTGTCTGGTGTTGGTCATTTCCGATAGAGAATACTTTCATAAACTTTTCACGTGTATGATTTGAATGAAGAAGCTCATCCTTGATTAGGTTGAGTGAGGAACCGCTGTCCACTAAAAGTCTTCCTGTTCTGTTTGTACCATGTAGGTTCGCTCTAATTGAGAATAGTCTTCCTGATATTGCGGAGACTCTGTCTCTGTTATCAGTTGCTCCTCTTGATAGTCCAGAACGTTTTCTGGAAGTTCTTCCTCCACCTGTAAATTGTGAACGCGATTCGGTGGACGGGACGTTGAGTGTCCTATCGGAAAGTTTCGGTCTTTGCTATAGCATTGAGATTCGTTGTGTCCCGATCATTTACAGATTTTACAGAACATTTGAAGTCTCTGTTGTAAAGGCAGAGAGTGATTTGGAGGGTTGTCAATGCTTGGGTACTTTGAAGCGGATGGGGCATGTTGGAATGCTGACCTAGGTTGAGCAAAGGCCGTTTTTGTCAGGGGCTTGTTATCGGGTGGTCTGACATTTGGGCATCTGCTGTGATGCTTTTCCCTATACCAAACCTCGGATTCTAAAGCTTCCTGCTGTGCTTCGTTCAAAGTATTCGGTCGCAGAGGGCGAACTTGTGCGCCGATTTCATCCTTCAAGTTCATTATGTATTTTTTTATTGCCGATTTTTCCTCTATTTGAATTGCTAAACGTCGCGATGTTGGGTTCGATTGTTCGTTTTCTACCTCGTGAATGAGTTCATTATACTGTTGTCGGAACCGCATATTATAATTTTGAATGGTTTCCATGCCTATTTGCTTGACGGATTCAGGTTTTGACCGACTCAACTCAACTGAACTGATTATACCTACATTTTGTCTCAAAGCGGAGAACAACTGATCGTAATCTTCTATTGAGCTGAAACGAATAGCGCGTTTTGCTTGATCTTTAATTTTTTCGGCTATGATGAAATCCAAAAGTAAATCCGGTTGTGAACATCTTAATTTCGCACGTTTAACTGACTTGATAAAGTCCTCGACACCGACATCATCACGTCCTCTCAATTCTTCGACGGTTCTGATGATATCCTTTGCGGGAATGGACGTTGCCGCGGGAATGGGTGTTGCCTATAAACGAGTTGCTTGAGAATTCGCGAAATTTCTTTGCCGAGTCGGGGATGGAGAGCTGCTACTAGGCTCTCGACGTGGAAAACGATTCATTCGCACGCTTTCTTGAGGACGTTGGGTTAGTGCTGGTGCGTTTTGCCTGTGATTTTCACCCTGATCCGTTCGATTATTTTCCAATGGGGGAAAAGATGAATTTTCTAATTTTTCAGCATCGATATTTTCGCAAGGGGGATCTTTTAGTGAGTTACTTCCTTGCGGAGGAGGAGACGTAGTTCTGAGTTTTGATGAATCCCCATTTTCGCATGAGGTATCTTTTTCTCTAGTGTTGTGACCAGAGCTCTCATCTTCCGTTAACAACAAATTACTCTGTTTAGCGATATACTCGATTTCACTTGCGCGCTGAGCATTTTCATTGTTCAAAATTCGCAACGCTTCTTTTATCTCTTTTTGGGAAGTTTCCATACTAATCAATTTATCGATGATAAATTTCATAGGGTCATCCATCGCTGTGAGTGCTTCTTGTAAACCGGACTCTATATTTTCGCTAGACATTTCCCGAGCCGTGAGGAAGGGATTAGAATCGGGATTAAGGTTGCCTAAAATACCTTCACTTGCTTCCGATTCTTTCGTCGAGTACTCTACTAAATTTTTTCTATAAGCTGAGAACGCCAGTGTGAGGTAGTGTTTCTATCGCAAAATTATAATCTTGTTTGTTCGGATCACGACGCAAAGTATAAACAAAATATATATATATATATATTATTGATTTTATAAGCGAAACGTAAGCGTTTTGTTGAAGAAAGAAGCCGCGTATGGCTTCTTACTATTTTCAAATAATTACAATTTTCATCTATCTTACGCAACAGGAGTTTGAGAGACGCTGGCGCAGTTGAGAATCGATGGTAGGCCGCTGACGTTCGCAGGATCAGACGGGATGCTGTAGCTCCGTAGGCTGACAGCTGGCCGGAAAATCAGGAAATTCTTTGCCTGCCGCGGTGTCTCCTTTGAAGAGTGACGTCGCTCCTTTCTTAAGAGTCACTAGTACTTCCAATAATTTGTACTATTAGCGTGATCTCTTTTGGCTAAAAATTAATCGTTTAATGATAATCTTCATATGCCTTGGTAGTTCACTTGCGCTATCTTTAAAAACCTCGTAGGTTTTCACAAATATGAGACTATAATGCCACAATTCACTAAACTTCACTTGAATGAATTAACTACACAGATTCTTTTTCATCCCCGAAGAACGTCGTATCGATCAAAGGGATCGTGGCCAGGATCGCCAAAATTATGTGACGGTCTAGTAAATTACACTCTTTTTAACTTGAATATAAGATAGATATGTTTATTCGACCGAAAGATATACAGTGACCTGTTCGTAGACAGGGCGCAAGGACCACTGAGGCCCCGAGGGCCTTGTGTAGGCGAGTACCCTTAGCTAGAATCTATGAGAGGGGAGAGTGGTGAAGTACAAGTATTACAGTTGTTTTGAAGATAAACAAACCAGCAAACCTGTTACTGTCACATATGATTTATCAGTGATCAAATGTTGCCAGTAAGATATTTACTGATATTCACTACTATGTTACTGTTCCAGTATGTAATACAGGTAGTGCCACATTGTGCTACAATGTTACAAGCGTAGCGGGTAACATTTTCCACCTCAGAAAAGTCACATTATAGTAACAGTCACATTTATGGGCGAAAATGAACAGTGTCTGTTTTGAGTAAAAAATATAATGTTCAAATACAAATTTCTGTAATTATAATTTTTAGAGGTTTTTTAATAACATAAAAGTACATGTAAAACTAAGAGAAAAAATTCAAATAGCTATAAAACCTACTGTCCCAAAGAAAATATACTTAAGAAAGATTTCCGAAAGCAGTGTGTATAAATTATATCTATTTCACAAGAAATCATCCCGTAATAAATGTATACAAAATGGATTTCTTTAAATTTGACTTAAACGTGGAAACTTTCTATAACCTAAAAAATTACTAACACTGTAAAAATAATTTATGCGATTTTAAAACTCAGTGAATAGGTTGAGAAAAGCCCTAACGCGCAAAGGGGAATATAACCTACAAAGTGTAATATTTAAGTGATCATAGTAATTTCACTATGCGAAATATATAACTGCTTTATATTTTGCAACTTTACCATGCAGTGGTATATTCCTTAATGCATAGCAAATTTCTCCGTAAGGTGGAAAGTTACCATTGAGGTCGGAAAGTTACAAGATTGATGGTAAATATTCTTCTGAATGAAATTGGCGCGAGAATTCAAATGCATGAGGGAGCAGCTTTTTGTAATGAACCGTTCTCCAGAAAAACCATCTAAGTCGATTTAGGTGTAGGCACAAAATTACCAAAGAAACTCTTCAAAATATGTTTTTACACACCAAAAAATATATGTTTTCTTTTGTAAAAACATTTTACTAATCAAAACTTTTTTTTTTTTGATTCGCAAAAACACATTTTGAAAAATGTTTTCGACAGTTTTGTGTCAAAACCTTAGATGATTTAACAGGAGAACGGTTCATATTATTGTCCATTTCGAAAAAGGTATTTCATACTCAAAATTTCAAACGTTGACAAAGAAATAATTTTTTAAAGCTGAAAATAATATAAAAGCTTTTTCCTCATGAAGAAATGATTAAAGAATGAATTCATTTATGATTGAAACTTTAATCACTGTTTCTTAGAGAAAAGAGGGTTTTAAGTCAATTCATTTTCTCTTTGAAGAATTTATTTTCTTTTCGAACTTAGATTACTGAGGTATCAACAACTACCAAATTTTTACAAGTTTCCACCAGTTTTTGTGCTTATAAATAATTTTGTTATCAAAGAATATTTAACATTTAACGATGTAAGAAAACGAGATATTAAAAGTGTACAGAAAGACAAAATACTGAAGTGACTGTCTAAATCTGAATTGGTAGAAAACTACTAACTAAAATATTGCAAAGTCGTTTGCCAATTGCTTTAGTAAGCATTTCTACATCTATTATGTTTTATTCAATTTTAGTAATTACTATAAAAGTATTATTGTTTTAAGTTTTTAAAAATTAATGTGTAGAGTCAAATCATTATTTGAAATTTTTCAACTTTTTTCATCAAGTTTGACCCTAGGGCAGAATTCAGGAAAAAAAAAATTAAACATGCTGACAAGTTAGAAAAATACTATGGAGATTTACCTTTAAAATGAGCCCAAGAACTTTAAAAAATGTTAATTATCTTCATAGTTATTCAAATTTTCCGAAAAAATGCAAATTTATAACCTTTTGCAATATCTTTTCACAATATTGACATTTTGCCTTCAACTTGGGGTTATTAGACGCAGAATTTCACTACCTTTTGTGCTATATGAAGGAAGAAATTTTAATTTTAATAATTTGACAAAAGATTTTTTGAACATTAAAGTTTAGTTGTCAAGTGGATCTAAACTTTTGCACAAAAGTGTACAAAAAGAATCAGGAAGTGATGTTTGGCAATAGCTTACTACTTTAAAACGTCTCAGTTCTCCTAAAGACTGTCTAAATCTGAATTGGTAGAAAACTACTAACTAAAATATGGCAAAGTTGTTTGCCAATTGCTTTAGTAAGCATTTCTACCAATTATAGTTTTCTTCCTAGTTTCTAGTTTTATAATAGTTCAGATTTAGGGAGAGATTACGTATATTTTTTATAATAATACTATCGGATCATTTTCTTCCACTAAGAAGACTAGTTGTGTTCAAAAACTTTTATCAAATTAACGCTATGAACGAAATGCAAAGGCTGAGTTCAAGAAGAATTTGTACCATGTTATAAAATGGAACTAAAAATGTATAGTAACTCGAAGTACAGATCATACCTATAAATCTACGCTTGTGATGTAATCTTCGTATTGAAAACTTTTCAATCTCACGACAAAGGTGAGAACTTTCTGTAAAGAATTTTTTTGCTGTGGGCTTCTCGATTCAAATTAAGGATATAATTGCAGCATATAGTTCTGTAAAAATTCTAAGGTACACGAATATTCCTTCGGGTACGTTCTTTTAAACACGAAGTACGCAGCAAGCGTTGCGCGCGATATTACCGACATATTACAAAATTTCGGGTTTTGTTACCTCGCTCAAATGTTAGATAACCCTCGTGTTAAGGATAAATACACAATTAGTGATATTTCACATTTGAAAGTTCTTTTAACATTATGCTGCTTTTTACATTGGACTGTATTTTCATCATTCAACAAATGGGTTCAGCTGCGCCCTGAAGTGCGCATTGCACTTTTACCTCGTTGTGTAAAATTCCAACTGACGCGCCTACAATCTTACGTTTGCGAAGTAATTCTAGCCTCTATACAAGAGGGTTTTGGCATAGCAATGTAAAATCACATAAATTATTTTTTGCAGTGAAGCTCAAGCCAAATCCACGGAGAGCCATTTTGTGTACATTTCGTATGGTCATTTCTATCTCGTAAAAAAATACTAAATTTTTCAAGCAACCTGTTTTGTCCAAGCTGCTGGTAGTTGCTCAAAAATGTTCGAAATCAGTCCAGATCATTCTAAGAATACTCATTTACATTGGTAAGAAAATCTAAAAAAATTGATTCTTTATTATAAGCAAATTAATAAGCAAAAATGCACTCTTGAGGATTAACGGGACTTAACCTATCACATTATATTCATTGACAAAGATTATTTATAAAATTTTTGTTTATAACAATTATGGTACTTCATAAAGAGACATGTCAGTAATTACAGAGGATTGTTGAAATTAGTAAACGATGTCGAATGATAAAAAATTCTTTTTTTATATAAAAAATGTATATAAATTAATAAACATTTTCGACCCATAAAGCTTGGAAAGAAACAATATCTTTTTTGAAGAATGTTCAATAGATTTCGCTGAAAAAACTATGTTTATACTTAAAAATGTAGCTGATAAATTATTCTCATCTTTATTATAGTTGAGAAACGAAATATATGGGTTAACATTGACTGAATAGTGTATCTGTTCATTAAATTGGTTAAAAAAACCTTTTATCCAAACAATAAGGCATTGTCGATAATTATTACTTGAAAGTAGTTCTTATTCTATTCCACTGAAAGCCGTAGGCCTATTTGTTCAATAACAGCTAAAAAGTTAATTTTTTTATTAAATTCGCTTCATGCTTTAAAACTTATTATTAATATTTAATTAGTAGTACTTAAATATGACATTTACACGTACATTGTGAGAAAAGTTTTTTGGGAGAACCTGTGTACTTATTATTAATCCTCAAGAGAGCACTTGCGCTCATTATACGTTCATAGTGACACCGCAGAAGGAATTTCGGGTCAATTTAAAAAAATTCTTCTACGAGCTTGTTTTGTTAGGAATCCGTCAGAGGGTCGATAATGTGGAGATTCTAGGAACGAGGATCTTTTCCGGCTCCGCTGAGGGCTTTGAGGTCGGAGGTCTGGTACCGTTTTGGTGATGATACCGGGGGTCGTTTCCCTTTACGACTGAAGATTACCCTTAGGGCACGCTGTTTTCGAGTAGGCCCATGCTGTTTAGTTTTATATATCGCCCCTTTGTGCTGACGCTCTGTCGCTGTTCGAGTACGATCATTTTTCGTTTTCCGACGTCAGCCTTACCTTCAATGAAGATTAAGTCCGCCCCTGGATTGGATGGTCGTAGAAACTTTTCGGAGGAGACCCTCTTGTTCGCCTCGGGACGGTCCGCGTAGATGACGGACACTCTAGAAAGTGATGGAGGTGACAGTCGAATTGGAGAGGTACGGAGATCTGAATGATCCTCTTCTACGAGGGGTTGAGTCAGAGTACCCGCAATCTGTGAGCTGGGGTCTTCTCAGAGGGGAGTCTCCTCGGTGGTCCCAATCACCTTCTCGAGCAAGGTGATCGGAATTGGAAAATAGGCTCTTTCGGAGAGGGATATCTCCTTGGATACCACAAGGGCCTCCTCGATCGAATCGATCGGGTTAGGCAAATAGGATCTTTCCGGAGGGGCCGACGCCTCGGCATCCTAAAGAGCTTCCTCAATCAAGCAAAGCTCCTGTTACAGAGAAAAACATCCAAGGTCGGGTAGTTGAAAGAGAGGGACCTGAGCGATCTGCCGGTGAGACAGTGCAATCGACAGATCTTCCTGGTTCTCCGAATTTGTTGAGGGCCCGTCGTTAGATTAGACAAGGGATGAGGAGCAGTTCAGTGAAACTTCGTAGCTCAGCCAGTGGGACTCGACGATTGGAAATACCTCGTAGGAATAAGGAGCCGTGATTAGTATAGAAAAGAGTCATTATAAAGACTTTTCATAGAATCATAGAAAAAAGTAATTGGTAAGATATTCTTAGATAATTCTATAAAAAAAATTAGCCTATTCGTTGAAAATAGCCAAAATCACAATTTGTAAAGAAGCGTAGATTAAGAGTCTTCGGAAATACATACTGTAACGAGGTGGCTTAACACCTGTTGAGGATCCTCCCCTGACTTTATACATAAATTATTTAAAA
>CAKNXH010044199.1:0-10386 GCA_932178445.1 Andricus quercusramuli
GGTTTCTTTATTTGCTACTAATATTTTTCTGGACGTTTACACAGAGTAGAATGCCTACAGGAAAGTTTTAATTGTTCAGTGTAGATACAAGACATTAAATATGTGCAACAATTTTTATTATTTCTGACTTTTGTTCACATATTCTAGATCAGGGGTCTCCGCAATCCACAAGTGTAGCGTGACCCAAGATCGCCTGACGTTTTTCAAGATCTACCATTTTTCTTTTTCGAAGTGGAACTGAAAGAAAATTTATGACCCCTCGAGAAAAGATCCCCGTTACAAGGGTTCGGTTCTGGGATTTGAACCTGGAGAACCCTTTTTTTAAGGGTTTCAAACTGCTCGAATCAGGTAAAGGCTTTTGACAGTTCTGGGTCAAAGCTAAGTAGATCCCGACCCATTGGCCTGGGATCGCCAGAAGATCCAGGATCTACCTTTGAAGACCCCTGCTCTAGGTACATCCTGTATCTACTGGCGATCCCCGGCAAGTAGGTCGGATCTACTGAGTTTTGATCCAGGACTGTCAAAATCCTTTGCCTGCTTTGAGCCCTTCTAGCTGGGAATTTTTTCCCTGGGGTCATAAATTTTCTTTCAGTTTCCCTTCGCAAAAAGAAATGGTACATCTTGAAAAAGGTCGGGCGATCGGACCTTGGGTTGTGGAGACCCCTGCTTTAGGGGAGCTGGTTGTAATCCTGTATGCCGTTCTTGGGCCGTCGAATATTTTTACTGAATATTACGTAAAATATTGTGCTGATTACGAAAAAGTAGGGTGACCCCCTCCCATAAAAATTGGGTGGGTGGGGGGGGGGGGTCGAGATACTCGCTAAAATGTTTTTAAAATTTTTGTGAAAGTAATGTTAAAGTGAAAAAACTGTGAGTCCATTCTAAGGATTCACCTGCCTGGTCTCTGGCCACTAATCCGCTTTTCTACCTAGAGGACTACGCCCTAAAACTTTATTACTTGAGTTGAGGTCTCATTGTTCTGCAACTACCGTTAGGGTCAGTTCGTAATTCGAGTCACCAAGAAAATTCGACCCAGCGCGGTTTATTGCACTCGCCATAAAGGCCTCACCTGTTAACCTACGGCTGAACTTAAAGTAAAATGATCAGTTTTTCCTCATTTTTTAAACCATTTTGTTTTTTTTTAAATCTTTACCATTTTAGTTGTTCTTTTCCAGTTTCATTCTGAGGTTAAAATTATACTCTGTACTGAAAAGTTGACTAAATCCATATTCAGGGGTCTAGTGATTTTCGAAATTTTTGGATATTTTTTGAAATTCAAGAAATTTTTGAAAATTATAGATATTTTCAAAAATTACTCAAATCCCCCAAAAAATTTCAAATTTTCAAAAATATCCCAAATTTTCATATTTTTCAAAAATGTTAAGACGAGCAAATATCAACCGGCTCAGTAAAAATCTTGTTAACCGGCGCTAAAAGTGAATTGTACAGATTCGACTCGCCACGTCAGACCTCCCCTGTGATACATGATAATCGGGGGCAAAAAACTTGCAAATTATGCCCTTGGTGTATAAAGTATAATGTGCACCATGGAACTACGTCGGCCATTACGTCTTGTGTGTTTGCAATACTCGTCTCCGCCTCGCGCTCGTCTACGACTTGTATTGCAAATGCACACGCGGCGTATAATGACCGACTTAAGTTCCTTGGCGCACAATGTACTATTAATGTGGGCACTTACCACGGGTCCCACTGCATTAGTTTTAAAATAAGAGATTCTTGGTTTTCTTGAGCCAATTCGTCTGAAATATCATTGCCAAGTTCTCTTATAGTCCAGTCAATGAAGGATTTGATAACCGAATTCGGAAAAGTAGAATTTTTTTCACAGATACGTTGGGGATGACTTTATGAAGATACTGTAAAAAGTCCCCAAACATACGTGTACGGCTACGGCCGCCATGATGGAAAGTGTTAAACAATAACATGTTTTTTAAAATAACTCGATAACGGTTGATTTTAGGTCGAAAATGGTTATGTCAAAAAATATTAACAATTTTATAGTGCACAAAAAAAGTTCTTACACTTGTAGACGTATTGTCAATGGTTAAGCTGTAAAATTGGATTAACTGCACAATTGTGTGATTTCTGAACAAATACAGTTAAACTAAAAATATCCTGGAAAGAACTTCTGACATAGATCAGGCGATTTGCACTGGAGCAAATGCATGTTCCTACACGGAAAAAATTAGTTTTTGAAATTTTTAATGACTGAGTCAACCACTCTAGGATAGGGTTAAACGTATGTCATAAATTGGAAGAATCATCTTACAAACCTTGATTGATAAATTTTTAAAAAGTAGAAAGAGTTGTCGAAAGTACAAAATAATTTCAATGAAAATGTGAAGACCAGAGGAATAGAGTTCTTGAAACACTGATACACTAATGCTTCGAAGCCAGTCAATGAAACTTTCGATGACTCCTAACGAGTTTTTAGAAAACAGTATAGCCAAGTTAAAAAAATAGATATTTCGCGGTTATATTTACTATATTGTTATTCACATAGATTCACGCTTAATTTATATTTATTTTTACAGATACACACGAACCTATGAAAAATCGAAAGAAATTTTGCGGCGGGATTCGAACTACCTAACACCTATCGAACGCAACTTATCCCTAACCACTAGACCCCACGGCTAACTTAACACATTGAATATTTTGCACAAATGTCAGTGAAAAGTCAAATTTAAATCCGCGCTCATTTGTTCATTGCCGGTGACCGCGACTCCATTCAGACTGATACATATACCACTTCACCTGAGCATCCAATGTGACTGTACATTGTAAATATATACATATGTAGAAGACAGTCAACGAATTCTTCGACAACTTAAAAATCAGTTATTCGTTTCAGTGCTAGAGTTATTGTATTCCAAATCGTTTGGAATCTGGAGGACTTTTTATGAACAATTGAATGTTTGCCTTGAACTTTGTCAAAATCTGCTGAATAAAAATTCGAAAACTGATGTTCCTAGATTGTCTTCCAATAATTCGTTGACTTTTTTCACTTTTTCGATGAAGTCTGCGGTTCTTTAATCAAAATTATACGAGATTCTAAAAAAAGTGGCCTATCCTAGAATGGTTGACTTGTCAAGTGAAGTTTCGACAACTTATTTTTTCCGTGTTTATTTTTTAACATAACCATTTTCGACCTCAAATCAACCGTTATCGAGTTATTTTAAAAAACATGTTATTGTTTAACACTTTCCATCATGGCGGCCGTAGCCGTATACGTATGTTTGGGGACTTTTTACAGTATCTTCATAAAGTCATCTCCAACGTATCTGTGAAAAAAAAATTCTACTTTTCCGAATTCGGTTAGTCGAGTTAAATTTGTTCCCCGTTGACTGGACTTATGAATTTTCCTATATTCTCTGGGGCCGTGTTGTTGACAGATAGAACTAGAGAGAAAAAAATTATTATTTATTACATTTTTTAGCAATTTTCGAATAGTTTCTTGTACTATAAATTGTCGTTTATGATATTGAAAAAATTAAAATGTATAATTTTAAATAAATAATTTAGGAGAAAATTAAATATTTGCAAAAAACTGCGAGGAAACAAACTGGTAATGAAATCAGCACCATCAATTTTAAATTAATTTTCGAAAAAATGACGCTGTCGTAGGGTGGCAACAGGTTAAGGAAAACCTGGAAATGATGGAAAACTCAAGGAATTTCGTTAATCAGGGAAAACCAAAGATTAAAAAAAATGCAAAAGTCGGGGAATTTCTATGACATGCACGTTAAATAACTTCACTGTTACAAGATAAAGTCACTTCTGAAAATAAAAGTATCACTTTGGTCTTTTTTTCAATAAAATAACCCATGGTTTAGTCACCATTGAGTTCAGGTCTATGCCTCTTTTTAAAATTTGTTGAAATATTCTAGGGTATTTTAAAAGATTCCTAAATTTGTTACCACATTCAATAATTTCAAGCAATCTCAAACGATTTTTAAGATTTTTGATTATTTTTAAAAATTCCAAGGCATTATTAGAATCCTTAGCCTAAACAGACTAAAAAGAAGTTTAAAAAAAAGTTGAATTGTCAACCAAGAAATATTTGTTAGTCAATTAGAAAGAAAAATCTTATCCAAAATGTTGATTTTTCACGGCAAAAGGACAAATTATCGACAGAAATGTTGAATTTACAACACAAAAATATGCATTTTCTACCAAATTAATTAAAATTTTAATTAAAAAAAAGACAAATTTCTTTAAACAAAATAAGTGAATTCTCCACTAAGAAAGAATAATTTTCTAGCAAAAATGAAATAGCTACATTTTCAGTAAAATAAATTCTTATTTAACAACAAAAAAAACGAATGTTTGCACATAATAATTAAATTTTTAAACAGATAAATTGATTTCTAACTAAATTGATGAATCTTCAACCAAAAGAAATTAAATTATTTTAAACCAAATGGTTGAATTTTCAACCCCAAGGATAAACTTCCTACAAAAAAAAGACAAATTTTGAACAAAATAGGTAAATTTTCAACCAATTAATTTTCAACCCAGCAGATGAATTTTTAATCAAGAAGATTGAAAGTCTGTCAAAAAAGATCAATTTTTCACAAAAAGAGAATACATAGTTACATTTTCATTTGAACAAACTAATTTTCATTAAAAAAAACTAATTTCATCAAAAATGGCTGGCTAACGAACTTATTCTTTTCTTTTAAGGCTTAAAGAAATGTACCAAAGCTCAATCCAATCTGATCATTTTTTCCAAAGTTATCGTGTCTACAGACTACAGACAGACAGACAACTTGGTAAAAATCGTTTTTTCTAGCTCAGGGGGTCTCAAAACGTGGAGATTTGATGAAAACCGACAAAGTCAAATTTTACATAAAACCAATACCTTCTCGTTAGGATGAGAATGTAAAAAAAGAAATTTTCAGACGAAAAGATGAAAGATTCTAAGTTTTGACATTCTCATCGGAGAAGGTATTAGATTTGTGTAAAATTTGACCTCCGTTTTTATGAAATGTCCACATTTTGAGACATTCTTAACAGGTTAAATTTTTAACCAAAGGAACTAATTTTCAACCAAAAAGGTGAATAGTCACCACGAAGATTAATATTTACAACAACAAAGAATTTCAACAAACTAGTTAAATTTTGAACAAAAAAAAAAGGGTTTTTCAACTAAACTGATGAATTATCAACAAATAAAATGAGTTTTCGACAATGTAGTTTTACTTTCAACTAAATAGTTGAATATTCACGATTAACCAAAATCTTAAAAATTTAATCAAATCGTGTGAATTCTAATTTTTTTATATCAAAATCAGATTTTTCAAATTTAGCTCTCGGATTCAATTTATGTTTTCTCGATGGTTAGTTTTAATTATGAAAATTAAAACCTGTAAATTATTGTTCTGAAAATCAATAAGTGAGTAAAACGTTAATCGTTATAATGAGGCCAAATATTATTGAAACTGCTTAAAATTTTGTTCACATGCAAAGCTTGCTTTCTAAAACTTTTCAGAAATCTTCTTTCAACTATATTGAACAACTTTCTGCTTGGTATTTGTTTTAAATCTGAAGTTCCTTTGATACTTTTTATCAGCGAAGACAGAAAAAACTATAGAAGCAAATGTTGTTGCAGATAATTTCGTATTTTTACTCGCTGGTGTAGGTAGAATATAAATATTTCCTATGGTGGGAGTAATCTGTCTGATATTACCTGCTCTGATGGGTAAACAGAGAATATTACCGTGAGTTAAGAGATTATTTGCGCTCATGGGCAATTTAACCTAGAGTTCTTAAATTCTCAAGAATTTAAGTTCGGGTTATATAACGGAGAATAATACAGAATATAGCAGAATTTATGATTTTTTAAATATTGTTATTGTTCACGTTATTTATATATCCACGTATAAGTTATTTACTAATACAAGTATATGTATAAATCAAGAAAAATACATAGACTTTTTGTTGTTAAAATATTGAAATTTTGAGTCGTAAACTATCTTAATTTGAATTTACCGCCAATTTATCAAAAATTTAGTTGAAATTTGAGGATATGTTGACTAGAGATGGGGAGTGACGTCAAATGACGCCGACCGCTTCAGTCATCTGACCGATTTCCCGTCATCTGACTGTCTGACCGGACATTTTGGAAAAAGTGGAAATCATCTTATAAATAGTTATTGGAATGTTCTTTAATGAATAATGTAAGAGGGACTTGCATGTTGGTGGCGGAAGTGAGAACGTGTGTGGTGACAGGTGATGAGAGGATTTTACTGAATTTGTGTGGAAGGTGTGAGTGGAGTGTGAGGGTGGAAGCCGAGGAGGTGAGTAGAGTTGTGTGGGGTGGATTGGGGAGATAAAAAGTGGTTTTTGACGAGGGAGTGAGGTGGGATTAAGGTAGATAGTGAAAGTGAGGTTAGGTTGGCAAGCAGTCGGAGGAGCTTGCGGTCGGGAGTCTGGGGCATTTGAGGGCTCAGGGGTGGTTATAGCAGAGTTAGGGGATGTAAAGGGAGAGAAAGGGGTGTCTGCAGGGGCCGTAAGTTATAGAAAAGGAAAAAAAAAAAAACAAGGGAAATAAAGGGAAAATTTGGCGGCTAATCTGCAGAGACATCGGTCGGCCGCGGTGGGTACTGCATGGCGGAGTCCCAGTTACCGGCGGCAGAGCGGGAGGTAAGCAGTGAGAGTGCTGTCAGTGCTGCTAGTGAAGTTGACGGGGAGGAAATTTTCCACGTGCCACGACGGACAACAAGGCGTGGCTCCGGGTCGAGTAGCGCGTCTGGGAGAGGGGGAAGGCGGAACGATGGAAGCGAGAAGGTAAGGGAGTGAGAGTCGAGCACAAGTGACGGGGAGGATCTCTTGAAGAGGAAGAGAGACAGCCGAGAAAGTCCGGACAAAAGCGAATCGGAGAGTCCATTCAAGAAAAGCGTGAGAGCACGTAGGTCACCCCCCCAAAAAATGGAGGGATTGTCAGAGAAGGAGGCTATCGGGATGCTGGTAGGCGTGATCAGGGGGCTAAGGAAGGACGTGGAAGGTATGAGGAAAGAAATGAGAATTAGAGATGAGAAATGGGAAAAGGAGATGAAAGAGATGAGGGAGAGAGTAGAGGGGTTAGAGAGGGAAAGGAAAGAGAAGGAAGTTAACATAAAGCAGATGGGAGAGGAGATCAGGCTGTGGCAGGAAAGGACGGAAAAGAGACTTGAGTAGGTGGAGGGTTGGACGGAAATGGAAGTAGGAGACGGAGGTGGGGGAAGTGAGAGTAAAGGTATTTGGGAGAGGTTAGAGAATATGATAAAAGATAAAGTAGGAGAGCGTAGGAATGAAAAGGAGGAGAGGGCGGATAGGGAACGGATAAGGGCAATGGAGTTGAGAATGGAGAGAAAAGAGAAGGCAGAAAGGAGAAATAATATTGTGATAAGAGGGTTGAAGTTAAAGAGTGGAGAAGAAAGGGAGGGCGTGGAAGAGCTGCTACAGAGCATAGGGTGGGTTAAAGGCAGGGTAGGGAAAATTAAGTTGGAGGGGAGGAAAGAGAAGGAAGTGGCTGTGGTGGAGTTGGAGAGCTGGGAAGAAAAGTTGGGGGTAATGCGGAATAAGAGTAGGATACTGGATGAGGGAGTTTTTATAGATCACGATTTGACGAGAAAGGAAAGGGATGTACAGAGAATGCTTTATGACAGGGCGAGGAGGGAGAAGAGAGAAGGAAGATCGGCGAAGGTAGGATATAGAAAAATAAGAGTAGGCGGGAAGATGTGGGTGTGGGATGAGGAGAGAGAAGTGTTGAAGGAAGTGCAGGGGGATTTGTTTCGTAGGAAGTAGGGGGGTGGGGGTAACGCACGGTAGAGGAGTAGTGAAGGCGCTGTACTGGAACGTAGCAGGGGTAAAGAAGAAGGACGAGGAGTTCTGGCGGTATATCCAGGAATTTGATGTTGTTGGACTGGTAGAGACGTGGGTAGAAAGAAAGGAATGGGATAGAATAGAGCCAAAGCTACCAAGGGGGTATAGCTGGAGGCTTCAGGAGGCGGTCAGAGTAAAGAAGAAAGGAAGGGCCAGTGGGGGAATTATAACCGGGGTTAGAGATGGATTAGAGGAAAAAGTTCATGGAGAGGAAGAGGGGGAGGGAGTGCAATTGAGGGAAATAAAAATAGGAGGGATAAAGTGTAAGTTTATGACAGTGTACAACAAGGATGGGATGGAAAGCATTAAAGAAAGAGTGGAAGACCTGCTGGGCGAAAGAGAAGAGGGTATGGTGGTATTGGGTGGGGACTTTAATGCGAGAATGGGGAGCGAAGGGGGACTTAACAGGGAAGGGGAGAGCTTCAAGAGGAAATCGAAGGATAATGTAATAAATAAGGAGGGGGAGATTCTAAGGGACTGGATGGAGGATAGAGGGTGGGCAGTGGCGAATGGTATGGCAAATGGGGACGAAGAGGGAGAATACACATATGTAAGTAAGGTGGGGGTATCGGTGATAGATTATGTGGTCATGAATATGCAAGGATGGGAGGAGACGGAAAAATTCGCAGTAGAGGGGAGGGTGGAATCAGACCATCAGCCATTGAGTCTGTGGATAAGAGGTGAGGGTGGCGAAAGACAAGGCAGGGAAGAAGCCTCGATAGAGGAGAGGGTGACCTGGACGAGGGAGGCGGTGGAGAAGTATAAAGAGGAGCTAGGAAAGGTACGCTTTGGAGGGGAGTTGGTGGAAGAGATATGGGAGGATCTGAAAGAGAAGGTGAAAGGTTGTGTGCAAAAGAAGGTATTTAGAAAGAAGAAGAAGGGAATGGTGAAGCCGTGGTGGGATAGGGAATGTAAAAAGATGAAGAGGAAGGTGAAGAGGAAGTACAAGAAGTGGAAAGAGGGTAATGCGAGAAGGGAAGAGTACGTAGAAATGAGGAAGGGGTTTAGATTGGTATGTAAGAAGAAAGAACAGGAAAAGGAAAAAGATCTGGAAGAGGAGTTAGCAAATGTTAAGACAGAAGGGGACGTCTGGAAGATAATAAATAGGTTTAGGAAGCGTAGGGTGGGGGTTAGCGAGAAGATAGGGAGTGAGGAGTGGAGAGAGTTTTTCAAAGAATCATTCCAGGGCTCGGATTCAAGGAAGAAGGATGGGGGAAGTAGAAGAACGGGGGAGGCAGAGATGGAGGAGTTGAAGGACGAAGAGATAGAGAAGCAGATAAGGAAGTTGAAGAGGTCAAAAGCAGCAGGGCTGGATGGGGTAGAGAACGAAGCATGGCTGTTTAGTACACAAGAGGTTAGGGAGAGGCTGAAGGAGGTAGTGAAGAAAGTATGGAGGGGCGAGGGATTCCCAGGAGGGTGGAGAGAAGGGCTAATAGTGCCACTGTATAAGAAAGGGGATAGAGATAGGCAGGAAAATTATAGAGGGATTACGCTAATGAATACGGCGTATAAGGTATACGCGATGGTGGTGGCAGAGAGACTGCGGAAGGATGTCGAGGGGAAAGGAATATTGCCGGAGACGCAGGCGGGATTTAGGGCGGGTAGGAGTACTATCGACAATATCTACGTGATGCAGCACGTGGTGGATAGAGAATTAGCGAAGAAGGGGACGAGAGTGTACGCGTTTTTTGTGGATCTCAAAGCCGCATTTCCATCGGTGGATAGGGGGAAGTTGTGGGAGGCAATGGAGGATAGGGGAGTAGAAAGAGGCCTAATTGAAAGGGTAAGGGAGATATATGAAGAGACCAAAGACAAGGTAAGAGGAGGGGAGGGGATTTCCGAGGGATTCTGGATGGATAGGGGTCTAAGGCAAGGGTGTCCACTTAGCCCAACGCTTTTTGCGATTTTAATTGCGGATATGGAAAGTAAGCTGGAGGCCGGGGTGGTAGGAGGAGTAAGGATAGGAGGGGTTAGAATTTGGTCACTAGCGTATGCAGATGACATAGTGTTGCTGGCAACCAGCGAGGAGGCCTTAAAGGAGATGATGAAGAGGTTGAGAAGATACCTGGATGAAAAGGGGTTAGAGCTGAATGCGGAAAAGTCCAAGGTTTTGGTGTTCAGAAAAGGAGGGGGAAGGGATAAGGGAAGGGAGTGGAAGTGGAAGGGAAAGGAGGTACAGGAGGTGAAAGAGTTTGTGTACCTGGGCTTCGTGTTTCGAAGGAATGGGGGAGTGGATGGTCACATAAAAGAGAGAGTGAGGAGGGCAAATGTGGTGATGAGGCAGGTGTGGGGGTTGGGAATGAAGTTATTCGCAGACGACTTTGGAAGGAGAATGAAATTGTTTGATTCACTAGTGATGAGTGTGCTATTGTATGGGGTAGAGGTGTGGGGGTGGAAGGAAAGTGAAGAGGTAAATAGAACGCAGGAGAGGTATGTAAAGTGGACCCTGGGATTGGCAAGGAACACGCCTAATTATATTGTCAGGAGGGAGACGGGGAG